>JANIWG010000043.1:0-94228 GCA_030705025.1 Myxozyma udenii
CCCCCCCCCCCCCCCCCCCCCCCCCCCCCCCCCCCCCCCCCCCCCCCCCCCCCCCCCCCCCCCCCCCCCCCCCCCCCCCCCCCCCCCCCCCCCGCCCCCCCCCCCCCCCCCCCCCGGCCAGGGATGAGTGTGGTGTTCTATGATTTGTGCGGTGCAAGTGGGGATCACAGCACACGCGGGCGGTTGGACAATTGCGCCGGCCGTGCGAGGACGGATCTTTTGGGCAAGGCGGACCCTTGTTCTGCCTAAACCGCACACGCCGAATGTGGGCTTACAGAATATTATTATCATCATCATCATCATCATCATAGCTATTCACTAATTTTAGCAAAATCCGCTCACAATCGAGCCTCGACTTCAAGATTCTTTAAAACAAGTGCGTCGTCAGTAACATCGCAAACGTGAACACCCTTTGGTATTTCGCTCGCAGCGTCATCGTCATCAAGAGATGCTCCCAACGAAGTGATGAGCAAGTTCGACTCGAATGGCTTTATTTTCGGATCCGCAGTACCCATGGTAATATGGAACGGCTGGGCGGCAAACAAACGTAACTGTTCCGAGTCGTCGGTCGGAAGCGGGTCAAGCGCGACCCTTACGCACATGATCCGGTCGTCCCATATCACCTTGCGTAGTTTCACGTTAACCCGGAACTTGCTCAGAGTTCCTGCGGTGGCCTGCTTCACATACCAGTTCCATGTATCGGGATCTGCGGATTTGGAATTACCGTGCATGAGCGTGACGTGAAACATGTTCTGGAAGCGCGAGGTTGAAGCCAGTTTGTTGTAAAATGCAGTATCAGCACCATGGCGCACAAGTGCGTCTTTTATTGTAGTGAGAAATGCCGCCGGGTCGGGTACAGCGACCGCAAAAAAATTCGCAATGTGCTTTTTGCTCGTTTTGCTTCCTGGCATCTGGATTTTCAGCGTTGGTCTATACGCCTTGGCTACCGCGATCGCCTCAGCCATGTCTTCAGTAGATGGCACTTCTGGGATAATTGACGGATACCTTGCATGAATCTGAGAGATGATACGGTTCAATCCTTGCTCAAGCGTCGCGGTCGGGTCCAAGTCAATGACAAAGTTAAAAATATCGCGATCCGGCGGCTGATTCATGTCGATAGGCTGGAATCGCTTCAGAAATCCATTCATGATTCCTTGAATTACTGCCGGACCATCAGATGCAGCCTGAATAGTTTGATGGTCATCACCACGCGCCAATACACGTTCGTATGTCACGTTCCTAACCGCGTCTCGACTCAGTCTGTCACCATCGTGCATGAAGTGTAACGCAATAAAACAAATATCCTCCGCTGGCATGATCTCAGTCAAATCCTTGTGTAGCTGCTGGCGCTCGCGCTTCATGTGATTATTGCGATCCGCAATTGTCACTTGTCTATCGGCAAGCGTGTCGCTGATTGCTCCACAAAATCGCTTTCCTGTTGCGCCTTTGGTTTTAGGAATATTGTCGTTTTGCACGTGGCCCCATCCAAACAAATGAACAAGTGCCAGCGCCAGGGTTGTCTTTCCGCAGCCGATGGTCGCGATTGGTACGAGTACGTACTTGCGAGAATCGCTCGATGCCGCCGAAGATGAGTCTTCCTTGTTTGCAAGATCTTTGCTCTCAATTATCTGTTCCGTGTCCGACTCATCGCTCCCCTCTTCCTCAATGATTGCAGCACCGTCACGACCGCAGTGCTTCAAAAACGCGTTTCGTAGCTTGATGACTCCCCGGTTTTTCAAGTACTGATCGCTGAGATCCTTTTTACCCTGGAAATAAGATCGCGCAAATCTGATGTACTCGGTGGAAATCTTTTTGTGCTTCTTGATTTTAACAGGTCTCCCGTTCAACATGGCCTTTGTCATTTCACGCCATTGCCGGTACATCAAGTACGGCTCCTCAAACTTATACTTGAAAAAATAATCCACCGAGCCGTCCGGACCATCGCCTGCTCCTGTGATCGTTCGGCAACGCACGACAAAACCTTCGATTTCATGACCTTCCCACGTACCCGTCTCTGCACAAGCCTCCAACGTATCTCGTAGAGTGTGAACATCCTCAGCTACAGTATACTGTGTCGGTCTGAAACCAAAATACTCTGCAAACTGACATACCGCTTCAAACGGATACGTTCTGAACTCTGGTACATTGAGATTCAAGCCATGAAGATAAAGACCTGCGTCTTTATCGCCGTACTCCAGCACATGTTCTTCAAATGAGTCATCGCACAGCTCCGCCACTGCGGTGCAGTTTAGACTGCGCAACGTAGCAGCCAAGTCAGCCTTTGTGAGTCCTGATTCTGCAAGGTGTCGCTCAATCCATCGCTCTCCAACCTCGGCATGATTCACAGTCGTGTCCTGTCGTGTACCTGTCGAGTGTTTGCTGCAAACAAGTAGGTTGCCGTCAGGAAGACCGGACATGAAAATGATACAGCCGTTTTCCTTTCGAGTCATGTAGTACGGACCAATTGTGTTTTCCTCAATCCAGTCCCACTTAAAATCTATGTTAGCGTTGGTCATGGAGTTACAATAAAGCAGTCTTACCTTGGTTGAAGGCATCTCATCAATGTTGTAAAATTTGTCGTATCCCCGCGCAACGATTTCCATCTCGTGCTGATCATTCATTATTGAGAACAATCCTCTCGCGTACGTTTGCAGGTTTTTCTTGTAATCCCAGTCTGCAAACTTCCACCCATGTACTTTGATCGACGTGAACGGCAGCTCAAACACGTTATGTCGCGGTTTCGCTTGATCCTTCGGCGCTTTCCCGGGCAACGACGCAGAGGCTTCGAGATCGCGAAACAGATGTGCAGTACGTGCAGCAGATCCAGAAGGCGTCGGAATGATGCTGAATCCGAGGTCTGAGGCAACTTTCCCCGGAGCAGTGGCTGGAAGACTTGATGCGAGAGAAGAAAAGCCGAATGTGGAGTTTTCGGACACTGAGGACATTCTTTGAGGCACTCTTGCTGCGATCCACGGCAGAGTGAAAAGTACGCGGTTGAATGTACGAGAAGTTCGGAGAGGAAGAACCACTTTGAAGGCGTGAATCACCTGTGGATTACTCGAGGTGGTAAAGATATATGTAAATCTGATCTAACTTGTAGGTGCTATACCAGCTACCAGTAGAACAGTCATTTTTTTTACGGAGTTAATTCCATTTACAGCGTAAACTCCCATCCAACGACGACCAACTACGAATCTTTTAGTTATAATTATCAAGTCAAAGCAAGCATATTTTCCATTTCCAGAGTCAAGAAAAGATACACAAGTTACACCAAACAAAAGACATATAATTAAGCACTAAGGACGGAGCGTTTTTCAGCCAGCTCGAACTGCGCACCGCCAATCATGAACTCCTCACCAACGACTGCGTGATGATGCTGTTCCTCGGAGAACAAATCAGGCCGATTCGCGACTCCGCTCTCGTCATATGCGAACAGCGGTCTATCGACGAATGACTTGTGCGCCGGGAAGAATTTGCAAATCAGGGCATAGGTGAGGATGGAGCTACCGAATGCGTACCAGTAGCCCATCTCGTACAAGTGAACGATACCGATAGACGATGCGTGACCGCCAGAAACGACGGGGATGAAACCTGGAAGCAACGGGACCCAGGCAATGCACCATGCAGTAACCGCACGCCAGTTAACGCCGTTCCAGTATCTGTAGATACCTTGAGGGTTGTAAAGCTCAAACACGTCGTACTTTTGTTTGTGCACAAAGTACGTGTCGGAGATCATAATACCGCAAATGGGCGCGAGCCAAATGGAGTAGCCGCCCATGAAGTTGAGAAAGGCTGGAGCAGATGTGAGAATGTTCCACGGAGTGAGAGCCCAAGCGCCAAGGAAGGCGGCAATGAACTGGCCACGACGAATGTTGATGTAGCGAGGGAACAGGCAGTTGAGATCGTTTGCAGAGGCAAGCGAGTTAGCGGCGATGTTGAGACCAAGCTGGGAAAAGTAAAAACTGAGAGCGCAAAAAAACGCAGCAGCACGGCCACCGTGGGAGGTCCAGTTGTCAATGACCAAGAGAGGATCCCAGAGAATGGTGCCGTAGATTACCTTTGAGCCAGAAGCGACGACGACACCGATGAATGTGATGACAGTCGAGGTGATGGGCACGGTGAGCACGGTGATCACCGTATCACGCGGTCTGTGAGCATAACGAGAGTAATCGGGAGCGTTAACCATGAGAGTGGAGCCACTACCGGTGTTGGAGTTGAGAGCGGCAAGGAAAGCCCAGGCGAGGTCCTTGCCATGAACAGTGTTGCCCTCGTTGAAGAGGGAGCTGTTGCCGAAGCCGACTTGGTGAATGACCCAGCCCATGATGGCGAAAGAGACAATGGGAGTTGTGACGGTTTTGAGGAGGAAGAACCACTTGAGGCGGTGGATACCGACGTAGTGTAGTGGCAGGCATGTGAGGAAGTAAATGACGTACGCGCACATGAACTGAGTCGTGATGTTTGCGCTTTCGGGAAGACGGTTCTCGACGTTGTGGAACGAGGGCCACAAGGCGTAAAGGATAGACTGAACACACTCTGCACCGGTGTATGCTTGGATACCGTACCAGAAGATACCGACGATGCAGCGCATGAGAACCATGAGATAGGCACAGTAGTAGCCGAACGAGGCGCGACTCTGGACGGAGAAGGGGACATGGTATTTTGAGCCGAGGAGACCTGAGACTGTGATGACCGCGCCCTGAACGACGTTGGCGAGAGCAATGCAGAGTAGCGCGAGACGCCATGAGAGACCGACCTCCATGACGGAGGCAGCGGAGCGGAAGCCCGACACAGAGAGGTTATCGGAGATCCAAAAGTTGGCATCTGGTGAGTTAGCAGGGTGGAGCCAAAGAGACGAGGTGGTGAAGGGGAGGACTAACAATGACGCATACGCCAGTGCTGCTCATCTGGAGGAACGGGGTCAAGATCTGAGGAGGTTTAGCAACAGGAGGCAGGTGGAGGAAGGTCGGGCACAAGCAAGCCTACCGTGGTTACTGTAGCGCCCTTCTGCGACCGATTGGAGGAGGAAGAAGTTGTCGACGCGTTTCCAAAAGGAAAGAGGCTTTTCGGTCGAGAGCTCATTTGAGCTAGTCTCGTTGACGCCAACGACGAGGTCGTCCGTTTTCTCCATGGCCGAGCAAAAGTGACAGGGCGAGACGGGGAAGTGGATGAGGAGGACACGCGAGGACGAGTCATGTGTGGATATGGGGAGGGTATATATGCAGGTATGAAAGTAGCTGTTATCCGGTGGACGGATATGTCATCAAGCGGAAGAGCGATAGGTGTGAGAGCGCCAGGCAGAGAGCGAGACGGTGCCTCCGGTGCATGGCTGTTTGGGGCGTCTGTCTGCAGACAGACAGCTGAGGTGCAGGTGTCAGATACTTGGTTACACGCCAATGCACATCGGGCGACGCGATAAGAGCGCTGCAAAAGGATAGATGCATGACTACTAGTCTGAAAGTCAACCAGCCGGCATCGGCTGAACCGTCGACGAGTCAGCGGGGTGAGTCAGGCACTGTCGATGGCGCGTCAAGGTCTAGTTCAGTTCGTGGGGGCTGCTGCGACAAGTGCGACGCGTCTATTGACCGCACAAACGATCTCCACTCCATATCTCGTATCCACTCCCCAAACAGTAAGCCCTATACGTCCAGGAGGCCCCCGCGGTGGCCAAAGCCCAGGATTTGCGGTCCATGACCCGCGTCCGGCTGCACCCAGCTCGCAGCCGGGGCCTTGAGGCCCGAGCCCGATACGCCGCCCGCATGTACGTATATTACAGTCATTTACTGACCACGGAGCAACTCCGAGCGGTTCTGACCGAGCACATGCGAGACGAAGAAGAGTGGGTCTGAGCTATATAGTTACTTGTATATTACTTAATTGCTGTTTAGACAACATCTTAAACTGCTGATATCGCGATAAGCCACCCGCGCTATACACATCGATCGACCCGGACTCATTTTGGCCATTTTCATTTTCATTTTTTTTATTAAACATTTTTATTGTTTTCACGTTAAACAGCTGCTCAGCGTCGGCCTTTGATATAAATAAGACTTGGGCAAAATTGCCAATGTCAGCCTCGCCCCTGCCGCGGTGTCGCACTCGCCCTTGGCCGATCCTTGGCGCCGCACTTACGCCCGCCTCCACCGGCCTCACAAGAGCTTATCTCTCGTGATAGAAATACTAACCCGGCACTGCACAACTCGACAGATCGAGACTCGAGAAAACTATTTTACTTCCGGTCGACGCCTCGACGGCTCATTCGAGTTTGACAAACAACTGTAGCTAGCTGAACTTTTTAACTAATAACTTAGAACTGTAATCAGATAAACTATGTAATCAAGCAAACAAAACAATATCACAAAGATCAAATATCTTCAACCAACATCAACGCTTTCTTTTCGCTTTACAAAACTCACAAAACAAAACACAATCTTCTCACTTTCTCACAAAATACACGACTCATCATCCGACCCATGCGTCAAGATGCTGCATCATATCACATCCCAGTCATCCCCTGCGTCAGCATCAAACGGCCGCCGCCCAGAATCGGTCCCATCGGCAACGCCTCGTGCGGCGCCCCCTCCTTCTCCTTCTTCTTCGCCTCCTCCACAAACGCCTCGAGGCTGCGAATCTTGCTCTCTTGCTCCCGTCGCTTGTTGATCATGTACGGCATCGTGTAGTCGCTCAACGAGTACCGCCACGACATCTCAGACACAACATCCTCCCGCACCAGCTCGTAGCACGTATACAGCATCGCAGAGTAGCACTCCTTGTTGCCAACCTCCACAAAGTACCGCAGCAGCTCCTCTGCAACCTCCGTCTTTCCCGACACAGCTGCCGTCTCAATCGCGTCCCGGAAAAGCTTGTCATTCTTCGACAGCTCAATCGACTGCGACCACCGCTTGTTGTTCCGGTAAATCCGCGCCGCAATCTGTCGGAAAAAGATCAAATCATGCTCTTCCAAACGCTTCGCCAAATCCAACGGGTCAAAGTTGTCAAAATTGTCCACTGAGTCCCGCAGCGACTTGTAGTCCTCCTCCTCAATCAGCAAATCGTGGTACGCGTTGTTCACTGCAACATTGTTCTGGCTCTGCACGGCCGCAAGGAACGGCTTGATCAGCGGCAGGTTGTCCGACTTCTGGAACATCCGCACAACTCGTGTCACGTCAATCCGCGGCGTCAGTGCCGTCAACAGGTCCGTCAACAACGGCGGCTGCTCCGCAAGATAAAAGTTCAGCGCCCGGTAGTAAATCTCCAAGTTCGCAACCTTCACAATAATGTCCTTGAACGCAGAGTGCTCGAACGCGTCCGCCGCATGCTCCATGATCGCAAGCGCCGCGTTATCCCACTCGTCGTAGTGGCAGTACAAAAACACAAGCTCCGGCCACAAGTGTGCGTCCTCGCACGCGCGAATCGCCTTGGGGATGTTGATGCGCGACCAAAACAGCTTCAGGTGCTCCATCATACGCTCCGGATGGTACTTCGAGTACAGTACTGCCAGCTCGGTGAACATGCCCATATGAGCTCGCTCAAGACCAAGTCCCTGCTCCAGCAGCGCAATAAGCTCGTCAAAGTACCCGTTCTTTTCGTACATTTGCACAAGCTCCTGCAACTCTTCAGCGTGCACAATCAAGTTCAATCCGCAAATCTGTGCAAGACGGAACTCTCCCTTCGCAATACACGCGTTGTTCACCTCCTTCCACACCTTGATGCTACCGGCCTTGCGCGCAGAATCAACCGCAGCCTGGTAGTCCTCCAAGTACACAAGAGTAGACGCAAGCTTGCTCCAGTTCGACACAGATCGGTACAACACCTTCGCAGCATCAAAGTTCTTCTCCTCAAACAACTGATCACCGACAGACTCAACGTTCGCAACATTGGGACCTCCCAAAAGCTCCTCAAACTCAGGAAGCTTGCCCGTGCGCGCGTATGAAAGCAGCAACTGGCTGTCAATCGCAGGCTCCCGAATCGTCTTACGCGCCAAAAGCAAAAACTTGATCAACTCCTCGTCCTTGCCCGCGTGCGACGCAATCTCAATCACATCGACATAGTTTGAACAGTCGTTCGCGCGAATGTATGACTCAATCGCATCGCTCACACGAAGACCGTTGAGCTGTGCCCGCGCAAGAGTGCTCCACACCTCTGGCTTGTCAATCTTCTCCGCATAAGTCTCGGCGCGGTCAAGCGACATCACATGGTCAACAAGAACGCCAATCGCAGCAGTCGGGTTGTTTTGCTTCTTGTAAATCTCAAAGGCCTCCTCAAACAGACCGCTATCAATAGAGATCTGAGCAATGTCGTTCGCATCATATGCATCAAGACGGTGAATGTAATCCATGACCTTGGCCTTGTCCGCCTTAATGGCAGTGAGAATCAGCAAATTCTGAAGGTTCGCGTTGTCACTGAATGGTGACGGCTCAAGAATGATCTTCTCGAGAAGCTCAATGAGCTCAATAGGCAGATCAGCTGCCATAAATGCCTTGACAGCAACAGACACATCCTCGGGAGAGCTAGACTCAGGCACAGCGTACACAGCAACCTGGTCGATCAGCTGGCGGCGGTGAATGTTACTCTCGTCCAAAACAGCGGCCCAGAGACCTTCGTCGGCGCGTGCAACAAGGTACCGTGCCTGGTGCTTGAACATCGAGTTCTCATTGGTGATCTGTACAAGCTCGAGATCGTTCTGGCCCTTTTCGTACGCGATAAACGCAAGATACGGGTCGCGCTTCTCGCAGTACTTTCCAACCACAAGCGTGTCGTACAGGTCGTTTTCACGCAAAAACTTCTCAGGGTTGTTGTTACTGTCAATGTAGATCTTGGCAAGAGCATTGTACACGGCAGTGTCCTGGATTCCGGCAGCCATGGTCGACTCGAGGAACGGAAGAATGAGCTTCAGGCGGTTCCGCTGCTCAACCTCGCCCACAAGCTCCTCCACGTTGACCTGACCAACCACTGACTGCAGAAGGTTCTTAATGATCGACTCGTCGCAGTCAACGTCAATCAAGCCACCAATTACCGCAGGCGCACGTGTTGGGTTGACCTGCTGCACATACGTTTCGATGAACTTAAACTGCTGGTTCTGGTACAGGTAGAGAACAAGATCGTGAATGAAGTTGAATCGGTCGCACACAATGATCAGCGGGAGCTGGTCAGCAAGCTTGGCCTCCTTAAGGAAGTTCTTGACCTTCTCTGGATTGTAGACTGAGTTGTCACGGCAGATACGCTCGACTTCAGTGAACTGTCCAATCTGGCACGCAGATTGAATGTACTTGAGTACAACATCCGGATCCTGCGACAAGTTGACAGTGCTCTGCAGATAGTAGTACAAACCTTCAAACGAGCGGAAGTCCTCAAACAGTGAAATGATGCGCTGCGGACCAAGAAGCTCAGAGTACTTGATCGTGATCTGAATGACAATCTGCAGGTTCTGGCGAATGTTGACACGCAGCATCTCATGCAAGCAGTCAAGCGACTGCTCAACGCTGAGCTTGTTGCCAAAGTATCCAATCAGCCATTCGGGATTGAGAACGTTGGTGTGAACGATGACCCGTTTGATATCCGAAATGTCATCGTAGTGCTCGAGTGCACGCTGGAACAGACCAGCACGTTCACAAAGACCGGCAATGCGTGGCTTGTCGTAGTAACTGAACATATCGTTTCCGAGAATAGCATCGGCAACCTGGGGTGCACTCATAAGGTTCATTTCAAGAAGACGAGTCTGGAGCGCGCCTTGCTCGGGTTTGTTGTCCTTAAGCGCGTCAAGCAAAAACGCGGTAGCCTGCTGAATCATGTTCTGCGACAGGAAAATATCGACAACCTTATTGATGTCTACAAGCGCACCGCCCTCGTTGTTTGCAAGCTGGGAAGCAAACTCAGCGCCCTTCTCGGGATTGATGCGGACAAGGTTCTGCAGAAGCACAGCAAAGTCGGGCGTATAACCGGCCTTGGTGCAGTACGGCAAAATCTTCTCAAACTGGCCAGTCTCAGCAAGACACGCAACGACCTTTGCAGGAACGCTCGCGCGGAGATAAATGCTGAGCGCAAGCACGGCATCGTAGCCGTGGACAATGTCACCAAGCTCCTCCGAGCACTCGAGTCTGTTCTCAGTGAGCCACTTCTCAAGAAGACCCTTCTTGTTCGTCGACAAAACAGGTCGCGCAAGCTGAATGGATTCGTGGCGGTTGAGACTGCCTCTATCGAGCAGAGTGCTGAAGTACTGCAGAATTGGCGGCGGCTGACCAGCAACAGCAGGCAGATGCTTAAACTGCTCAATAGTCTGCTCAGTGCGCAAAATTCCACGAGGCGACGAAGCAGCGACACGAGCGGCGTCTCCGTACTGACCGGCGGCAATAAGCTGCGAGAACTGCTGGGTATACAAGTCATCAGCACCAGACAAACCGGCACGCGACGCAAGCGCAATGGCAAGGCCAACGTTGTTGAGATTGTCGCGCACGTAAGGAATCACGGTGTTCGGATCAATTGCAACAGAAAGAACCTGACCTTTACGGTTGATGGAAAGAATACCGGAAGACTCGGTGTGCGCGGTGGAGGTGAACATTGTGGTGGTACCGATGCGGTTCACGTAAATGCAGACGCCAGAAGCAATGTCATACAAATGAATGAAGCAGTGCTTGGTAAGCAGGTAAAGCACGCCGTACTTCTCGGAGTATTCGAGCGCAACAGGGAAATCGTTAGGGGACTCGGGAGCAACGTAGAAGTCGACACCGAGTTTGGTGAACTTAGGTCCCGTGGTCGGCGCATCAATCTCAGTCACATGGAGCTTTCCACCAGTGGCAGTGCGAGTCGCAAAGCAGAAAAGCTTGGACGGGACGCTTGAACCTTCGAGCTGATAACGCGCGAAAGTGGCGGCGTGACCCTCAATGGGCTGCGAGAGCTTGCGATCAACTGAGTAGAGCTGCATGTGGCCAACAACACGGTTATTTTCCTGTGCAATTCCGCAAAGAACGACCCACTTTCCGTCAGCATCAACGTGGTAGTTGATCAATTGCGAGTTCTGGCAGATGAGGTTAGAGTGATGGAACAATCAAAAGGTAACAAAGACATACGGCAAGCGATGCATGACGATCGGTGAGCTTGACAGGCGTGGCCTGGGTCGAGTCAATGATGTCCCAATGGTAGATGCTGGTCTCGGTGATGAGGGCTATTGACTTGTTGGAAAACCACTTCCAGAACACGACGTCCTCGTCCATGGTGCAAGACTTGAGCTTGGCCTTGTTTGCGAGATCAAAGACCTGGAGAGTCCGGCCCTGGGCACGAAGCGCAAGAACGTTCTGATCTGGGCACATGATGGCCGAATCGGCGGATATGTTACGACGCACGATGCTGTTGCCATTCTTGAGATCAATGATGACGACCTGGTTGCCTCCGTCGTTGGTTTCACGGACACTGGAAATCAGCACACAAGAACAAAGCAAAAAAAGGGCGATGAATCGATCAGCTAAGGTCAAGACTTACCAGATGTAGTTGTCGCTCTCAAGAGTGCACGCGGCGAACGAGATGGCCTGCTCTGGAATTCCGAGCGCAGTCAGATTCAGGTGCTCCTGAAACTGGATCGGGAGCGTCTGAGCCATTGTGCAAGGAAGCGCAGTGGAAAAGAAAGATAAAAAGTCAAAGAGTGCGCTGTTCGATCAAAGCAAGAGTATGAAAAATCGATGTGAGGCGGAGTGAGACACTGATCAATCGAGCTTGATAGTCCTCCTCTGACGTGGAGAACAACAAAAGAATGATAGTAAGCTAGAAAGAGTGAACGAACGGCAATTAGTCCAAATGCTGACTTTGCAATTGATTTGATGAGAAGCGCTGCGATCAAGTGCCGAGAAAGGCGACGGATGTCTGCGATCGCGAGAGAACAAGTGCAGGCGCGAGCCGGTGGAAGCACACGCAGACGGTCGCAAAGGTACACAACAAACAGAATAGAGCAACACGTACCTAATCAGATAAAGCTGGTGAAAGCAGCAGTTACAATGACTAAACTATGATTCAACTGGATCTGATTGACACAGCGACGAAGAAAGAAAGGGAAGGAGGGAAGGATGGATGGAATCAAGAGGCAGGTTCCGGAGCGGTACGGCTGCAATTCGACCACGGTGGAGTGAAGAAGGCAGCCACGTCGACGTGCAAGACCGGTACAGACCCCGGACTGTGCGCACTTGTTCATCCCCGATTAGCGCCGGTGGTTCTCGCCCCGGAATAAGACCGACGTGCTGGGCGTCACCGTAGCCGCGCGCACGCTGCCACTGCCGAAAGGGGTAAATTGATGACTGGGGGCGGCCGTTTGGAAACAGTACTTGTCAGTATAAACGGCCCGATATAAACAGCTACGACTATGCTTCAGTTTTCAGCGACTTCACCAACGATGCTGTGCCCTTACAGACATCGGCGTGTCGCGGTCAACGCGGGAACCACAGGTCTGCCAATGCCGCCTGCATTCGAGGGCAAAAATCAAAGTTGTAGGGCTGGGGGACTTCAGGCGTGGAGCCGAACAGCGTGAACCGCGTGCGCCGATCGGCCAAGACGGCCCGGGCCCACGCGGAGGCAGCCAATTGCCACCGGCCCACTTAGCAATTACGCAGCATTTGCACACCACTCCCCGTTCTACATCTCTTCTACAAGCGCAGCTCGCTGCACAAATCCGATTGAAAGAGTAATAACTATTCCTATTAATACAATCTCAAGACTAGCCAGCTGCAACAACCAGCTTTGTACAAAAAAGCACCGCCAGGGCTAGCACCCCGAAAGGCGCGCAAGAAATTATTAAATATGCAAAAAAGAACTCCGGCATTATAGCCACAAATCAACACTCTATACCCACAAGACTGCCGGTCAATCCCACAAATCCCATGCCTATTATGTAGCTAGACAAAGCGAATGTAAAATGTACCGGACAGCTTTAGAAAATATGTAGCTGTATCACACAAAAAACAAAAAAACAAAATTGATCATTGCTCAAATTTACAGAACAAGAGCAATGCCGCCGGCGACGACGGCACCGAGGACACCGGCGCCAACAACGTTCTGGATGGCAGCGGCGGACGACTCAGTCGCGGTGGGCGACGCGGTGGTGGGAGCCGAGGTGTTGGTGGAGTTGGAGATGGTAGCGTTCCTACAGGAAGAGACTGATGTTAGCATCTTGAAGATCACACGACACTGCAGAGCGCCAAAAACTTGGGGAGAACGTACTGGGCCGAGACACCAGCAGCGGCAACGAGAGCGGCGATGAGAAGCTTGAACTGCATTGTGATTGTGGTTGTTGGTTAAGCGAGTGACTGAGAGTAAAGTGTTCGTAGTATGCGAGAAAGCGATGTGGTGAGGAAAAGAGAGAAGGGAAAGAGGAAAGGGGGAAAGAGCGGATGGGGCCGCAATATATAGGGACGTGGGCGACGCGGGCTTTTGCAGGATCCGCAGAGAGGGGTGCACGCCACCGCGAGCCGCGCGGAAATCAAGAGAAAAAAAACAAGTAAGATGTGGCGGTGCACGTGGGTACTGGGTGGGTACCGGTGTCACCGGGCCGGGGTGCGCCGTAAGCGGGCGTACCCAGTAGTGCTAATTTTAGCACGGGGCGGGCGCATTGCCTGCCGTGGCAGGAGGCGCGGGGGACCGCGCGGCCCAGCCGCAGCAGGCAGGTGTGGCGCAGGAGCCGGTTTGGGCGGGTGGCGAGCTGCAGTGTCATGCGCGAGCACATGCAAGGCAAGAACCTTGTGCTGCGCCACGCGCTTGCGCGGCTTCCACGGGCTCGACGAACTTCTGCTTGTTTATACGGGAGGTCAACGCGATTAAGCGCAAAAAGTAACGCAGAATGATGTCAGGATGTGCTGCGGTATACGTGGGCTATGCCAGTGTTATACTGTGATTTAAGAGCTGTCGCTGTATACTATACTGTAGTGTGCCCTCCGTCAGATCGAGTCATCGGCCGTCTGCAGGGGTTGGTGGTATAGCTCTCGCCCCGAATATGGTAAAAACGGGGATCGTATAGAGCGAGACTCGACAGAATGCTGTTCGCCAGTGATGTCTTTAAGACATTAATTGTCTTTGGGATCGGCCGCAATCGGAATGAAATACAAGCGATCGCGATGTGATTTTGATACGTATGTGTGCACGATTCTGCGCAGTTGTCCCCCATATACAGCCCCCCACGACACCTTAGCTTATGGCCGCTGATGGCCGGCTTGCTCACACCACACTGCACTCTGCCCGTCCAGGAGATCACAGTTCGTTCAGTGAAACATTCTTCGGACGCTGCCGAAACATCGTTTATAGAAGTGCAGATGTCACAGTTTCGCCCTGTTAAACTGACCGTCTCGTTATATAGCTGGTTAAACTATATAGTTGCAGGCGATTATGCAGGGATGAGCCTTAAGCGTCCGGCGGCGGGCCGGGTAACCACGAATTAGGTTGGGGCTACTGCGGGTGACTCTGCGCGCCGACGCAAGGCGCGGGCTCAAGCGCGCCACACTCGCGGCTGCCGTGGCGGTGCGGAAAATTTTTCTGCGGACTTTGGCGGTTTGGCGACGCTGATACTGCGTGCTTACCATATTAACCTTCATATCCAGCATGGCCACAAGACCCTTTGGAGGCCCGGGCGCGATTAGTCTTGCACTAATGCAGCATTTACGGCAGTATAAGTAGTTTATAGAATTTTCAGCCCAATCTCGTGCAAGCTTCCTCACGGGCGCGGCGCTGATAATGATATGATATGATATGCATGACCAAATAATGCGCTCCTTCATAGCTGGCACGCGACCACTTTCTTCACGCGTCGTCGTTCGGCATGTGAGCATTTCTTTGTGAAATGGCGCAAAATCCGGGGGAGAACATACTATCTCGTTGTATCGTGTAGACCAAGCAGTTGCCAAGTGCCACGCGTGGCTTGTTGTTCCACAGACAGTTCCCGCAAATCACAGTTACAGACTTAAGCACCATATACCGTACCGGACAGAGCTGTCAGAAGCGGGTGCGGTCTCGCTAGGCAGCCACGCGCGGCCCTGTGCTCGCCTCTGATCCGCACCCGTTTTGCTCGATCTGCGCATCCCTCTCCACGTGTTATATACACTACACTCAGCCCGGAAGCGCGTCTCTATACTGCACACTCAAAAATAGAGGTTTAGAACATGCATATGCAAAAAATAACCGACGATCGATTTGTCGTAATAAATATAGCTACATAACCAGTGTAGTTACTTTTATCTTCGATCATCTTCTGCGCAACCAATCTTCGCCAGTATCATCCACAAGACCCTTATCCGAGCTCGCAAAAGACCCCTTCGACGCGTTACAATTCATCTGATTTCCTAACGCGTCTTGATCGAAAAGCACACGCGTGCGTCCTCCCCCGTCCATTATTTTGTCTCCTCCTTCTTCTCCACTTCTATATATACATAACATACAACTCGCTTAGCTTACTTCTGGTCGCTTGTGTATTGACCTGCCTTAAACGCACACGATCTTCGTATCCACCAATTGCCACCTAACCTCGGACTGCGAAAGCCAAAATGACTCCACTCCAATCTCAATTTCGGGGTTCTCCATCCGGCGCGGATCATACAACCCGTACATCTTATACGCAACCACGTCCAGGTTTCGCCTATTCATTACTCTGTTAGTCCTCTTCTGCAAATGAAGTAGTAAGCTACTAGGCAGAACGTACTTGAGCGGCGTCTGACGCAGAAAGTTCTCTGCTTCGCTGCCTTGCACAAGAACCAGCATTTTCCCTTCTTTACTGTCAGTCAACAGGAGTGAAAATGCCCATCTCCTAACGCCGTTCCTATACAAATAACATTAACAACCACGTCGACGCGATAACAACATTGCTTCTCACTCACAGCTCGTGCAGAAACTGACTCCACTTCAGCGGCAGAATGTTTGAAACTTTACACCTGATCCGGTATCTTGTGCCTACATACTGATCCTGAATCTTCAAAAGCTGTGCAATTGTCGAATAAGGATGCTGCGCCTCACAAACTGTAGACCATCTAGGCAGTACCAAATTTTCGTCTGCAGCAACAACACTTTGTTCCCTTATCGTGTCGACCCTGTGCACCGACTGCACAGGCTCCTCTGTAAGCTGTGACGAAGGAAACGTAGGCGCGCCGGAGCTTACTGACTCGTACAAATCCCCGGTCTCGGTATCCATGCCAATAATTCCTGATTTTCGCTTCTGAATGCTCTGCCTTGATGTTTTCTCTGGCATTATGGTAAATTTGTCGCCAGACGGTGCCCTACGACGTTCAGGTTCTTCACTCCGTAGCTTCTTCGTTGGCGGGGTTTCTGTTGAATCGAGACACATAGGCGGATACATTATAAGAGCACAGTTCGGATTATTCTTGAGAAACCTTGTGAGTACCACATCGCGTCTCTTTATCATTCTCAAGACGTCCGGATCATTCTCTGCAAGCTTCATGATTGCCAAATCATCTCCCTTGATGACGCCAACAATGGTATCTCGTGACTTGCGAATCAGTACACTGTCAACTTTCACAAACTGGTACCGCTCTAAATTTGTCTCTGCAAACTGTCGACTCTGATCATTGAGATCAATCAAAAGATTGAATCGTCCCGGTGGAGCAATATCTGTTGAAAAACCTTTATGGCGCATTTGAACGTTCCGATTCTCCGTGAAATCAGTCACCAAAAGACCGCGCACACCACTTTCAGACGGTGCTGCAAGTGGTCTTTTGAGCAGCGCAGCTATTTGAGCAACAATGGTGACAACCTGGCCTGATTCCAGATTTTCAATGGATGTGATACCATTCACAGGTCGTACCATAGGCACATAAGTGCTGGGGGGTCTTACTTGGTACGACGGACTCGGTACACGAGTAACTGCATAGCGGTCATTGTATGATGACTGCGCGGCACTGCCTCCAGTTTGCTTCTCTGGAAGCAAATCATCAAAGCCATCTGCCACCTGTCTGAGGCGCTTTAGTAAAACAGACTTACAAAACCCCATGTCTTGTCTGTCTTTATCAGGTCCCTCTATTATCGGGTCAAAGCGAGGTCGCCAAACAATATGGAAGCACTTTCTGTTCACCGATGGCTGATATAGCCCTTGTCGCTGCTCGTTCTGTCTGGAGGAAAGGCTGACCGGGCGAACTTGAATCTAAAACGTTAAAATCTTTCTCCCAGGCGGTAGATCAATCGTACCACAACGTTGACCATCGCAACGTAGTCGCCCACCGTAACATTTGGAATGAATCGTTCGTTTCTTGCAAAGCATGATATCTGCATATTCATTGTCGAACTGACCATGGTCGAAGGATCTTCTATGACCAGTGAATCAAAAAAATCTACAGCCTGTTAATTCGCGTTCACACTTTTGAATCTGCTCACCTACCGTCATGCCGAGACTTCGAGATGCCTTTGCAAGAATACACGCGACCACACACAACGTACGAACTTCCGACTTCTGTATCATCAAGTGCACTCAGTGTATCCAGAATCTTGCAGCCTAGACTCCGTGATACATGTGCTTCATCCATCGTCGTGAATATGTCTTCAATTTTCTCGACGGATGTATGTACTCTTCGCCTGACGCAATATTGCGCGATGTATGTATCTTGGCTCGTTACTGTCGTATCTTAAAACTGTGTAAGCTCACAATAATTCCAGAATCAAAATCATTACAGCTTCAAGTATTGATATAAGAGCGATATCGTGCTGAACGCTACACGCTCTTGTCGGCTGCGTCTGGCGTGCCGTGTAACATGGAAACGCGTCGACGCGTTGCAATTGCACTGCTGAACACGGTTTATTGTTTGCGTCATGTGACCCGTTGTTTTTCTATTGGAACGAGCGTATTGTACGGTCAGGCATCATATAAAATATGTGCGCTACATTTTACAATCTATATTTGATCAACATACATATCAGACTTATCAGCTTAGAAACGTCCCGATTTTCTTTACTTTCTATTCAATAATTGCTCTCTCGAAACTTGACAAGCATAAATAGCGCTGCAATCCATGCTGATCGATGCGATGCACGCTGAATGCGGTCACGTGGACACGCGCGGCTGTTTGTATCTGGGCAAGGGCTTTTAATGCACGATCGCGGTACTTTGAGCATATAAGGCATAAGTAGCTGCAACACCGTGACAGATGCAGCCACCTGACTGCAGACTTCACGCGCCGCACTGCAAGCAAAAGAAAAAAAAAACACCACAGAAAAAAATACACAAAAGTGCGCGGGAGAAGTGCGCTGCGTGCAAATTGGGCGTTGTTTTGGCCTTTGGAATACATCTTCCTTCACATTCAACCGCTCGAACCTTCCTTGCCTTGACTCCCGCGTCTTGTTTGCCATATAGCTTTGGTGTTTTTGTTCAATCTCTTGAAAGAAAGTCACCGATCTTTATTGCGCATCTTCTCGCGTGAATAATCGATTTCTGAGCTCTTTGATCCTTCGTTGCCGGTAAACGCGAATCTAGAGACGCTCACTATCGCGCCACTCCGGCTCTACTTTACAAACCGCATCACGACATCAACAACATCAATTTGAAAAAATGGACGCAGATACAACTACGAGATTCGTTCCGGAGCATCGTCGGACAAACTTCAAGAACAAGGGCCATTTCCGTGCCGATGAGCTCCGCCGCCGGCGCGAAGAGGCCCAGGTTGAGATCCGCAAAGCCAAGCGTGAGGATTCGCTTGCAAAGCGTCGTAACCTCACGCTTCCACCGCAGTCATCGCTTGATCCTACTCCCAGCGACAGCGAAGATGAATCCAGCGCCGAGGCACAGGTATGTTTAGTGTTTTGTTTGCTTACGGGTATTTGTGGAAGCTGATTATTAACCATTGCAGCTTAACGAGGAACTCCCGGCGATGATCCAAGGTGTCCTTTCAGACTCGATCGATGAGCAGATGAAGGCCACAGTTAAGTTCCGCAAGTTGCTTTCCAAAGAACGCAATCCCCCGATTGAGAAGGTCATCGAGTGCGGAGTCGTGTCTCGCTTCGTTGAGTTTCTGCGATCTCCTCACTCGATCATCCAGTTTGAAGCCGCATGGGCACTAACCAACATCGCGTCTGGCTCGTCTGCTCAGACTCGCGTTGTGATTGAGTCCGGAGCCATCCCTATCTTTGTCGAGCTGCTGGGTTCGTCCGAGGCCGATGTCCGGGAGCAAGCTGTCTGGGCTCTTGGTAACATTGCTGGTGATTCGCCTACTTGCCGCGATATTGTTCTCGGTGCTGGCGCTCTTCGACCACTGTTGGCGCTGCTCAATGACTCGCGGAAGCTCAGCATGCTGCGCAACGCCACATGGACTCTTAGCAACTTCTGCCGCGGCAAGAGTCCTCAGCCTGATTGGTCTGTGATCTCGACTGCGCTGCCTGTGCTTGCGCGTCTGATTTACTCCCTTGATGATGAGGTTCTCATTGATGCTTGCTGGGCTATCTCTTACTTATCTGACGGCGCGAACGAGAAGATCCAAGCTGTTATTGAAGCCGGTATTCCGCGACGACTGGTAGAGCTGCTGCTCCACCCCAACACCTCTGTGCAAACTCCGGCCCTCCGATCTGTTGGCAACATTGTCACTGGTGATGACGTGCAGACGCAGGTGATTATCAACTGCAGCGCACTTCCCGCTCTCCTGACTCTGCTGTCATCGCCTAAGGAGGCGATTCGCAAGGAGGCTTGCTGGACGATCTCGAACATCACTGCCGGCAACTCTGCGCAGATCCAGGCCGTGATTGACGCGAATGTGATTCCTCCACTTATCAACTTGCTCGGTAACGCGGACTTCAAGACACGCAAGGAGGCGTGCTGGGCTATTTCTAACGCCACGTCCGGTGGTCTGTCCAAGCCAGAGATGATTCGATATCTTGTTGCGCAAGGCTGTATCAAGCCATTGTGTGATCTGCTTGAGTGCATGGATAACAAGATCATCCAAGTTGCGCTTGATGGTCTTGAGAACATCCTCAAGGTTGGTGAGCAAGACCGGGAGATGAACAACAACATAAACGCCTACGCGATCTACATCGAGGAGGCAGGTGGCATGGAGAAGATCCACGCGTGCCAGTCGAATGCGAACCAGGACATTTACATGAAGTCGTACAACATCATTGACAAGTACTTTTCGGAAGACGACATCGCCGAGGACACTGGTCT
Organism: Myxozyma udenii; assembly: GCA_030705025.1. Classification (NCBI taxonomy): domain Eukaryota; kingdom Fungi; phylum Ascomycota; class Lipomycetes; order Lipomycetales; family Lipomycetaceae; genus Myxozyma; species Myxozyma udenii. The sequence goes on from JANIWG010000043.1 coordinate 20,114, forward strand.
TGCGCCAGAGGCTGCGGGCGACACGTTTGACTTTGGTGCGCAGAACGAGATGTACAACAACGGCAACGTGAACTTCAGCTTTGCCAACGCGGACAACTCGATGCTGCAGTAGATCCTGTTGGCCATTCCAAAGCAGAACGATATTGACTGCTTTTTTTCTCGCTTTCGAACTTTTTTTTTCTTTTCATTTTTTTTTCTGTTTTATATTACCCGATTAATGTTTGATTTGTACGGCGACACTGATTCTTATTAGTGCCACGCCCAAGCCCGTACCCGCACCGTGAAGAGCTTTCTGTTTCACAATCTCGACTTGTATGTAACTCACATTTGTGTTTTTTGCTATCAAAATTTCTGTATGTAATTTTTCACTATCATGTACTCGGTGTATGGGTTGATGTATTTTGCTGCTGCGTCATTTGTTTGTTTGTTTGATGTTGTATGTATGTAACGCAGGTTCTGCGAGCGGATGCTGAAAAGGATGATGCTGAAGCCGCGGAAGTTGCATGTCTTTTTTTGTAGTTCTTTGTTTGTATCTCGTTTGTCTAAGCATTTAATCATATATATCCTCTATATCTTATGTAGACGCGATTGCAAAAAAATGAATGTGTAGTAGTGGTATCCATTGTCTGGGCGAGGAGGCAAAGCCCTTATTCGACGCAACATATGAAAGTGAATGTACGTACATATGAGTGGACTTCTAGTAGCTAGTACACTAGTATGTAGAAAAGAAACGTGATTGTCTAGACACGCGAGGAAGCAAGGCTCCCATTTCGCAACCGTTTCGAGTATGTACATACGCACTCGTACCCACATGAGGATTCACGCCCCGAGAACGATGTAAATAAACTCTACTATACCTCTGGTAGTGGTAAAGTTGTTCAGTCTATACACGTGGAAGCAAAGTCCTCATTAGGCAAGTCTCAGGCACTTATATATATATATGAGACGAGCTGCGGTTTCAACGGACAACGTGCCTGCCTGTGCCCTAGACGATGTCCGTATAATATAATTAAGGAACCCGCGACGAAAACGGCGTTTAATCTCCCATACCCTTCAGGCCGGTTGCAGCCGTTTAACGCCGAAGCCAGGTGGAGGAAGTTTTATATATATGTACAACAAAACGAAGGGGCGGGTACCGTTCTTGTTTGAGGGTAGTCTGCACGTATGCGAATGAACAGACGACTGATCACGAGAAGGTGCAGTCTGAAAATTCCAGGACAGAACAAGCAATCAGATGGAAAGCTACATCCTACGCTGTTGAAGCCGGCTGGAGCTGGACATAATAACGCAAAAGAGATGGAGGAGAGTCGAGAGCCAGCGTAGTACACAAGGCTAATGTATACGGAAAGTGCCGCGGACCGAAGCCCTACCTAAAACGAGCCGAACGGGAGTTGCCGGGTGGAGGTCGCACAGGCGCCACGGACCGAGTGGATCGCCTGTCCGTATACATAGACATACTTAGCTGCCAGCTGCAGCGTACTGGACTTTGAATACATGTACCACACATATGCATGACGACATGTTAATCCACTCTTCTCGGCGACGAGTTCAGAGCAGCCGGCGGAAGCGTCCGCCACCGACGGAGCCTTTGGGACGCGCAAGGCTAGCGCCATGTAGAATATGCAGCGTACGCCTCGAGCCCGCGCCGGGCGGGGCACGAGCACAATCAAGAAGTGCGCGCGGGCGCTTTTCCGCGCGTCTTGATTGGCGCCTTGCACAGCGCGAGAGCTGTCACCGCCAAACTTACAAAGCCTGTGCGCGCCCTGTGCGGCGTGTCTTTAGTCTTCAGCGGTCATCGCACTCGCGCGGGAGTACGGGGAAGAAAAGCCGGTCTTCCGTCTGCTTCTGCTTCTGCGCCGGTGGACCGCGCGATGCGTGTGTAGGTCTTTTCGGGCGGAAAGTTGCTTTCTCTGTGCTGCTCTGCGTGTGCGTCCACATGTTATGCTTCCGTCTGCTTCGATGATCGCCGACGCCAGCCGTGCCAGCTGTGCCAGCTGTGCCAACAGCGGCATATCGCGGCATCTGAAAAAAGCTGCGTGTCGGCGGAGCCGCAGCTTCTCCACCCGTGGGCGGCACTCTCGACGCCGCCACCACCGCCACGCAACGCCGCGTCCGAGACGGGCCCATCGCGAAGCGCGCTCCAGACTGCCGCCAGTTCGTTTGCTATCGACCCGCTCGCGGCTGCGTGTATCGTGTATCGAGCTGCGGGACAGGAATAGGCGAAGCGACGCAGAAAACACTCCGGCTCGCGCGGACCCGCGCAAACGAATCGCTTCCGAAGTCTCCCGTTGCGAGCGTGTTCCATTATCTGGCTCAATGTGGGGGGTTTGAGAGAAGCTCGGATGTGGGTAGGATCGCACGCGTCTCGTGGCCTTCTTTCGAACAAATGGCAATTGTCATCCAGCCGAATATATACCGACGCCACATTCCCCGCTGGCCGCCAGTCTTTCTGTGTAGTTAACGTTACATGTATATATAATAATATGCCAACCAGCGGCGTTTTCGCTGCGAGACGGGACTTTCCATCCTTCTTTTCCACCTTTGGGTCCACTCGTGCGCTCAGCCCGAAAGTCTGCGCCGCACGCCCTTTTATCGGCGTTTACTCAACTCGCGCAGCGACATCGAGCTCCACGCAAAGTCTTCGAATGGACGCGCTCGCTTTATCTGTCCCCGCTTCCCTCTCTTCTCCGCCGCCCGCCACCTCCTCGCCATAGCTACATCGTGACCGCCCTCGCCGTTCCTCTCCCGCGACACGGTCCTCGAGATCCCCTCGACGTCCATGTTGCCTCGTCGTGGCAGCAGTGGTGCCTCCGCTGCGTCAAGCGGCGACGCTGCGACCGAGCCGCCGACGCTTTCTCGCCAAAAGTCTCCCTCGAGTGGGTCTTCTTCACAGCAAAATCAGCAGCAGCAACAGCGCCACCACCATCAGCACCACCACCACCTACATAAAAAGCACCAACAGCAGCAACAGCAACAACAAAGTACTCGCCAAAGCACGAGTCACAAGCGCAATCCTCTTCGCAGTTTCTTCGGTCGTCCGTCGTCTACGCCGGCTTCCAGCCCACCCACCTCGCAACCGGCTCTGAATCCGATTTCACCTCAACGCTCCCCAGCGTCTTCAATTGACGACTCAGAACTCGCCTCTCATTCCAGCACTTCGCCTCCCACCGCCTCCTCAGTCCGCGCTCTACCCCACGCTCACACCATCGAAACTTCTACCTCCACATCCCGTTCGATCGCAGGTTTCAAGCTCAAGAAGCTGCCTTATAGCGTCGCCTCCTCCCTTGCTATCGCCTCGGGCAAGTTCTACTGCAGCGGCTATGATACAGCTACGTCGAGCATATACAGCGCTCACGCTGCAGCGGCCGCAGCTGCCGGTGCCGCAATGTCGACCACCGCGTCAAACGGCCACGTCATCCGCCGGACGTTCATCCTTCTACCGGACGTGCTCCTGCGCTACTCGCAGCGACCGCAGCCCAACTCCGTCCCCGACATGATTCTCAATCTTGCGGTCGACTCTGCCGCCTACGCGTCTGACGATATCGTTGGTCAGAAGTACGTTCTGCGCGTCGTTAACCACACAGCAAAGAAGCAGACTGTGAGTCCGGCGGAGTCAATCGCTTCTGCAGCCTACGACGATGACACTGTCTCAATAGCCGAGAGCACGTCCAGCAAACGTTCTTCTCGTTTCTTTCTGCACGGGAATCATGGCACAAGCAATTCACAACCGTCACATCACGGCGCTCTACACTCTCTCGGTTTGTTCCACGACGAAAAGCCAAAAATGATACTCATCATCTTCGACTCGTCTTCCGAGTTTATGCACTGGATGGAGTTGCTTCGCGCTCAAATTCGAAAGATCAAAGACCAGCTCGAGCCGCCAAGTGCGGTTGGCATCCGACGCAGTTTGAGCAGCGCAAGTGCCAGCACATCCTCTTCGCGTTTCCAATCTGTCGCAGACCCAGTCGCAATGCCGCTTGGTGGTGATCCTGAGACTGAGAGTATTGTGCATGCCTTGAGTACGTCCACACTTTCTAGTCGCTTTCTACTGGCTGGAAGTAGCATTTACTCTCCTTCTCTGCGTTCGTCGAACGTCGCTTCGCTGCAGTCTCCGCGTCTATCACAGCCTCCTCCACAGACACAGCCATTCCCACAGCCGCTGGCAGCCGTGGCTTCTGGTGACGCTTCACCGCCTGTGACTCAGCCTAAAAGCACATCTGTCTCGTCTGCATCGTCTTCTGGCTCATCGTACTCCTCCAGCGGCTACTCTGCAGCATCTGTCTCGTCAACAAACGTCCCTCACTCTTCTCAGGTTCCGCGTATTATTCCAGGCGATTTGAATATGACGCGCCCGAATGCGTTGAATCAGCATGACAAGACGCAAATTTCAGGTGCAGCTGCTACAAGTCATGCCGATGTTTCACCGATGTTTGATTTGCAAGGAGGCCGGCGTGAAAGCAGTGCAGATGATCGGACTGACTCAGATACCGACCTGGGAAACGCGGATTATCCTGAAGACCGTGACCAGCGGATACGTGATGTACACATGAGCCAGTCTACGTCTTCAATACATTCTCTTCCTCAGACCATTGCTCGGAAAGCTGGTTCCCGCTCAAACAAGTCGTCGAATCGTCGCGTGGTTATCAAGTCGCCTGTTGGTCCACCGCCAAGTATGCCGTTGCCGCCGCTGCCGCCGGTTCCTATGAAGACTTAATGATACTTCAGCAGTGTGAAGTGAGAAGTTGCGTGCGTGTGTGTGTTTTGTTTTATGAATATTTACCGTGTTTGGGATTGTTGAATAGGTCGGGTACATGTATACATATTTGTAATGGTAGTTTTCTGGGAGGCGGCGTTTGTTGGTACATATTAGTGATATTCGGATTGGGTTGTCACGTAACGGATTTTTTTTTTAATAATTGGCAATTAATGTGAAATTTATCATCATCATAATCAAACATATCAAAACCTCATAACAGCACCAAACACCTCCAATCCTTTGTTAAATCCGTGCTCGTATTCCCACGAGAAGTCTCTAGTCGGGTACTTCTTGACATGCTCCTGCATGCGCCAAAGACACCACTGCTCCTTTGCGCCGATCCGGCTTTCATCTGCCATCCAGAACGTTGCCGCATCTGCAAAAGCTTGACGAAATCCATGCTCAAACCGCCAGTGCTCCATCTTTGCTCCTCTGGCGTTGGAGTCCCAAAATGAGGAATGCGCATGAAGTTCAGAAGAACATGCTTGGTCAAGTACGGACTTGTCTGGTACCTTTTGCCCAGTTCGTTGCGGTATGATGATGCACCCGTCGTCAAACATCGCCCGAAAATCCCACTCACCCCAGTTCCATCCATGGTCAAACTTGAATGACCAGAAAAAGAATCCAGCAGACCGTTGCGCAAAGTGCTGGCATTGTGCCTGACCAAACTGACGACGAATCTCAACTTTCTGTCGGTCAAAGTCGTGCTTGCCTAGTTTATCCCATGTTTTGCCGTCAAATACGCATGAAAACTCGCCCACGATGCATCGCGTTGACAGAGGCTCTTGAGAATCTGTCAGAGTAGAAATCAAATCGTGCGGGGACGCGCCAATGTCTTTCTTTCCAAAGCACTTATAAACGTGCGTGTCAACGATCACCCCAGGCTCGGTCTTAACAATGTCGACATATTTGTTCCGATCCCAGCAGTCGGAAATGTAAACCTGCAAAGAAGGATCGCGAGAAGCGTTGCGAGCTGTTTGAATCGCTGCAGAGTAATATGGCTTGGTGTCTGAACCCCAAGCTGCCTCGTTCACAATCTGCAATCCGAGAACGCCTGAAGAGTACTCCTTTAGTCCTGCGAGATCGGCAGCGATATGCCCGACCGCAGCCACCGCGCGAGCAATGTTATCTTTATGCCCAAATAGTTTGCCACCACCAGGAGCGCCCGAGTGACTATCTGTGTTTGCACCGCCAGGCAATCCATGCAAATCAACGAGAACCGCAATTCCATGCGCGGCGGCAGTGCGAATCACGTTCAGATAAGTCGACCATGCGTCCCGGTACACTCGGCGGATATCATTATTGTCAAATGGTGTTCCACGCCAGACGTCCTCAGTATGATTCGCTCCGCAAAGAATCCAATATCCAAAAGGTATCCGAACCGCATTCACATGTCGATCTGCGAGCCATTTCCAATCTGCTTCTTCAATAAATGTCCGGTAATGATTCATCAGCATGTCGTACGTGCGATCAACACCAATTCTTTTGATGTTTCCAGTAACCATCTCGTACTCCGTCTCACCATTCACATTCTCGAATAATGATGAAACCATCCATCGCTCAAGCAGAAACCAACCGCCAATGTTCACGCCGTAGTGGAACCGGTTCCTGATCACCTCTGCTTGATTCGGTCTGTCGCCTGGAGGCACAGGAAACGGGGCATTGTAGAAATGAGATGGCATGTTCAGTTATTCTGTTTCCGTTCTTCGTAATCTTCACTATTAATATGTATGTCGATTAAAAAAACGCTTCGCTTATGGTTTCGGGTTCTCACTGAAGTTGTATCGGCATGTTCAATTGCACTTTATAAATGAATCGCGCGTGCAGTACCATGTTATGACGTCACGATACATTGATTGCGATCTGTATATACTTATAACGATCCGTATATAGCGTATACACATTTCCACCCAGATATTTACCAGCTGGCTGCTAAATCTCTATGTTTTCACTAATTACTGACTGAGCGTTTGCGAAAAGCTGTCTATTATTATGTTACGGGACTGTGCGCGAGTGAATGGATACTGACTGTGCACGCACATGCCCTCATAATTTAAGAGTGTCGATCTTGATCCAATATGAGGGCCCTGATCGCAGCCAGCTTCGTATTAATTTATTTAGATAGAGAGCGTCTGGTGTGATCTTTTCTTCATGTTTTAGGTAACAACTTGGTGAAAGTTATGTGTCTGGTTATTCTTCTTCAAACGTGTGATGCAATTGGATATTGTGATCATGTTTGTGGGGCGGTAAAGACCCTCCAGCTTTTGTGCCTCAACACGAACATCGACATATGTATCATCACGGCATACACGCGCAGGCAGCGCCGGGACAAGTGTGCTTCCGATATAGGCAGTTGATACGGCCGGATGACCGTTCGTGCCTTACAGCCACACTCTCGATGGTAACTGGGTTAAATCTCCTACCGATGCGGGGTTCCCCTTTTTACTCCGAGGCTTGCACGCCGTATGCCCATATAATTGCTTCCTCGGCGCGTGTAGTTTCTGTTATCGAGCAGTAAATCAAGCATGTAGAATAGCAGAAGCCAGCCTACGTCGACGCATACATGTATATATGTAGAGAATAATCAGCTTTCGTATGCACAGTGACTGTTATGTACAAATCTAGGGGGTCACGGATTGACGGGCCGAAGTTATCTATTTTCACCATTTTGGGAATCTACGTCCGCGAGCTGCGCGTATATGTACAAAGAGTCGTCAGGTGGGTCTATAGTCTGTACCACAGCTTGCACTTTTCAAAGCTACAGAACCCTGAAAAGCTGAACAAAAAAAAACAGGTATAGTTTACATGCATACTGTGAAAGAGAACGGAATTTACTGGATAGCGCAGAGATGCATCACAAGTTCTGGTGGTACAAACAGTTGCAGCAGCTTCACGTACGTACAAATATTGATACACATGCAGGCTGAACTTCGTAGCGGCATAGATGAGTCTTCACAATCAATTTTAAAGCGGCCACATACACAAATGTATACTGTATGTACACGAATTACGAAACGCAAAATGCAATGAACCGGCTAATGCTAAAAATATACAGGACTGACGCAAATTATGTATACCAGCTCAGAGCAACTCCCGATAGCTTTTATACGACTCATAGTACCGCTTCATGCCGTCTACCAAGCCTGGCTTCCTTGGCGTCCAACCAGCAAGTATGTATCCAAGTGACGCAGTGTGATGCGTCACAACGCACAAAGCTTCTTCAAGTTCATTCTCTGGCGGCCGCAGTGTGTATGTTTTGTTGCCCCCCGCCACTTTGATCAGTGCACGCAAAACATCCTCCACCGACTCCGTCGACTGGTTGACTGCGTCTATGGCAAGACCGCCAAACATCGGTGCACGCTCAGCTACAAGCAAAAAGAGTCTTGACAAATCATCCTGATGAATCGTGCAGAATCTGCTCTCACCGGCATATCCCGGCCATGAAATGTGATCACCTTCATATGCCTGATCAAACATCGCCTTCAACACCGACCCTGACCGGCCATAGAGCAAACCCGGTCGGATCACAATTGGTGTCAATGACGCTCCTCCTTTGTCTGCTTCTGCTGTAGGTGCTGCAAATACACGTGTCTCGAATGCCGCGCGCCAGACAACAAGTCGAGGCGGCGTGCCTCCGAGTGGAGCGCGCTCAGATAGAATCCCCATAGGATCATACATAGCCGGCTGTCCATGTGTCCAGGTTCCAGATGTGAATATGTATGTAAGTTTGTGTTGCGGGATGCGTTGAGAAGCAGCTTCAAGTGTGGCATCAAAGATTGCTTTGCTGTTCACACCACCCGGACCCGGACGACATGCGTCAATGACCACGTCCATTGCAGGAGCGTACTTGCGTACCACATCCGCGGGCTCTCCGATCAAGGGCGTGATTTCATCTTGAAGCATTTTGGAGCTGTGTCCAGCGCTGCGCGACTGTCCGTAGACATCGTACCCCGCATTCGCAAACGTGATAGCGACAGAGCTTCCAATGAAACCTGAAGCTCTTATGATATTCAAAGTAGTTGATTAGCAGAGTGAACAGCTTTTCTTTTTCAAAATGAAGCTTACCCGACTATTAAGACCTTCATCGGATCAAAGTTTTTAAGTCAAAAACCGTATACCGTCAGTCAATTTTTTTTTGATCTGTGAACTATACAGATCCGTCGTTCCTGCGTCTCGCCCAGGCTGAGTTACAATGCGCGGCAGAAGAACTGCTTTATGCCAACGCGTGTGTTGTAGCAACAAACCTCAGAATACGAGTCTGCCTCGGCGCCGGCGACGCGGGCCAAGAAAGCCCTTTAATAGCGCAGACCTCGAATCTGCTACAGGAGGCTGACTGATTGCTGTTCGTGTGCAATAAACATATAAACTGTAAAACAGCTCGCGCGATGGGCGGAGCTAAAAAGTGGTGCAATCCCGTATTCTCTCTAAACGGGCAGTCGCACGCGCCATCCTACTTGGCCCGATCGCACAACGGTTCGAGCGAAGCATCGACTCGAGGCGAGTTGCTCCACAGTGAGGAATTATATGGTAGGACCGAATACGGTGACCGAGCTAAACCACACGCATTTATAAAACGCCTCTTATAGATTATGAGTAGAAAACGGCTATTATGCTTAACCAAATGACTGTGTACCGTGGTTTTCGCTGTTCAAGCGTCGACATTCGAAACTTGGCTCAGTCTGCACTAACGAAGAAGTGCGCGGCTTCAGGGGCCGGGCTGCTGTTTACGCACACACACGCTTAAGTGCTGTATATTGCACAATTACATGTGATTCACTCGACGCGACAGCATGTGGGCTTGCTGTCGATATCTTCTCATCTATCACTTCTACTTGAGAGTTGCTTTCAACTCTCGACAGGTGGCGGTATGTAGTTAACCGGCTGCATGAATACAGACCGCTTGTTCGGCTCCAGTTTTTCCAGACAGGCAAACCTGTCCCTGAAGTGGGTCTGTCCTGGAGCTTCCTTTTTCGGTAAAGTATAAGGGTGCAAGCGCCCGCGCGGCGTCCGCGGCCCCGCGGGCTTCAGTCGCGGGCCCCGCACGTTCCATGTCGAAGTGGTCGAAGTGTACTTGTGTTTTGCCGAAGTGAATGACGGTCGGTTGCTGAAAAATCCATGCAGTTGATAGTTGGTCAAAGTTGATACTTAGCAAGTTGTCTTGTCCGGTTGACTGTCGCGTCAATGATGCTACCAGAGTAGATACGAGCATATCATCCCGATCACATCATGGTGCAAATACATTGGCAGTGGTTGCAGTGAGACGAATCGATGAGAAGATCTGGTCGCAAGTCCGGATCATATTGAACGTCAGTTTTTTTTCGATGATCATGGCTTTCTGATTTTTTTTTTTTTGGCAGCAAGTGAAAGATTGTGCATGGTTTCCACGCCAATGATTTTGTGCAGTAGCAGATTGGCCAGCACAACGGCAGCCGATCAGGTTGAGTGAGTTTTTGTGATCCTGAGCGAAAAGTGTGCGATCAGAAGTTATAGAAGGTAACGCATTGGATTCGAGTATCCGGATAGCCGCCACTATGTTGAATGCAATTTTCAGCTTCAGCACTTCTACCGCGAACACGGAAGTGATTGGACTGGTCGTGTCGATTAGCAAAATTACCACGTCGATGTCTGTTTTTGGAAATCGACCAGGATGTTCAAAGTATAACTGGCGTACAACAGTTTTTTCGGCTTATCTTTTTGTGTACGAGCGTTATTGTGGCTTCTAGTGCAGCGCAGGGCGATCTACAATATAATCCAGAGACTTGTTGCAGACGTCACTGTACGTACTGTCAAGCGCGCTACATCATCAAGTTCATCAATATAGTTACTATATCAATTCTCCTATAATCAAGAGCTTGTGCAAAACAGCGACTCTCATAACCAACTCATACAGCTTTCATGTCGCAATTGGAATGCTCACATAATGGTTTTATAAAGTATCTCTTGTTTCTCTGGCTTCGTCCCGAGGCAGACACTTCTTCTTTTCAAGCACTTTTTGGAGCGATCGGCGTGGAATTGAAGGGCAGGATATTGAAGAGCTTTTTTTCATCATCAAAGGAAGATCCAGTGACTGCGCTGTTATATATTTCCCGTTTAACCACTCGTTGATAAGTTCATACTGGAGTACTGTGCAGCTGATCCCGCTAACATGTATCTATGAGAAACTCATGGACCGGACACCGAGCTGGGAAAAAGAGCTTTGCCTAAGCGTCTTGCCAGTCATTGTTGAAGTGTCATCCTCGACTTTTACAAAGTACGAGTCTCCCCAAGTGATCTCATCTACAAAGGCCGCCCATTTGAATGGGCATCGCGGTACCAACCAATACGTGTTTGAAGAATAGGAACGACGCTTTGTCTCCGCCAACCACCTCCATTCTAGCACTTTCCATTTGAAAGAACAGCCCCCACTTTATCTAACCAACTGATCGTAACTACATGTAACAATATGTAAGTGATTCTCCAAGGGTGGATCGAAGCTCGTTGTCGGATCAATGCTGTGCGGCTGATGAAGTTTTTCAAAGTTCAACACGTTTTACAGTAGTCCAGAGGGTCTCGTACATATGTAGCAAACCACTCGAGCCCGTAACCATACGTAACATGGCTATAGTGATGTCTCACCGCTATAGAATTAAAAATTCAAGCTGTGTCTTCTCTATTAGAAAATTTGGCCAGCTGAATCGTCACCTCTTGAGAAAGCAAAACTGCGATTCTCCTAGACTATTTTTCAGAAGCTGTCCTGAGCAAAAAAGCACTAGCACGATTCAGGGCGCAGTTTACTTCTCGATCAATTCGGTTGAAATTTTGTTGCGACACGCGTTCCACAGAATTTGACGGTAAACTTCGTCAACTGCATCATCAATCGCATATTTTTTTTTTCTCGTTTGGAGCCAAAGGAAACTCCTCCTTTTCAAAGCCGGAGGCACTTTTGATCGATTAAAAATATTCTCCGATTGATGCTTTTGCGTTGAAACTTTTAATGATTTAATTCTGTTTTTTTTTGACGCGTCTGATTCTCTATATTCTACACAATCATGAACGTTAACGATTTGCACAATTGCTTTTTATCAACTCTTGACGCGAACATTAACACTCGTCGCCAGGCAGAGTTGCAGCTTAACGAGGTATGATTTATCCGATCGAGACACGTATTGTTTGTTGTTAACGTGCGTAGGCGAGTGCCGCCCCGGGTTTCATTGGTGCCTGTCTTGATATCGTCTGTGTCCAGCCTTACAGCACTGTTCAAATCTCCGGTAAGTCCACAGTGGTGAATTTCGGTTTTCACGTGCTGATAATCATAGCTGCGGTTTATTTGAAGAATAAGGTGACACGCAACTGGGAATACGATGATCCTAACCGATCGCCTGCGATTCAGGAAAGCGAAAAGCCTGCTTTTCGTGATCGCTTGATTTCCGCCATCCTTCAAGCTCCGCCAGTGATCCAGCCACATTTGATTTCCGTTCTGAACAAGGTGATTACGTACGACTATCCTAACAAATGGACATCGTTTTTGGACATGACGCTGCAGCTGTTGCAGTCTCAGGACGCTCAGCATCTTCATACGGGTCTTCTCTGTCTACACGAAGTTACCAAGGTTTACCGGTGGAGAAATCATGACGGTCGTGCTGCTCTTGAGCCAGTTATTGCTTCAGCGTTCCCCTTGATTGTTCAGATCGGACAAAACATAATTTCGGAAAACAGTGCGATGGCTGGTGACATGCTACGGCTCATTATGAAAAGCTATCGAAATGCTATTTATGTAAGTGTTTCATAACTCTGGTCTTTTAAGCAACTTCTAACTCTTAAGATTGAACTTTCGGCGAAACTTCAAGATCAATCCTCTCTTCTGCCTTGGGGTAACTTGTTGCTTCAGGTCGTTGGCAAAACTCTGCCCAGTGATGCTACACCGGAGGACGAAGACGAGCGTGAGCAAAGCTCGTGGTGGAGAGCTAAGAAGTGGGCTTGCCGGAATCTCAACCGTCTGTTCACCAAGTATGTTAAACGATGTTTGGAAATATGGGCTGAATTGATTTTTGACACGCGCATAGATATGGTGATCCATCAACTCTTTCTGATAGCATGCAGGAGTACAAAGCGTTCTCCAAAACCTTTGTCGTCAACTTTGCTCCTGAAATTCTTAAAGCGTACTTGCACCAAATCGAAGGTTGGGCGGGGAAAACACTATGGCTCAGCAAAAAAGTTCTCAACTGTATCATGGAATATCTCGAGCACTGTGTGCGCACAAAGACTACGTGGGAGATACTGAAACAGCATGTCGACAGTCTTGTCGCGCATGTGATTTTCCCTCTCATGTGTCTCACGTACGAGGATATTGAACTCTTCGAAGAGGACCCTGTGGAATACATTCACAGACGTATCGACTACTTTGATGAGAACACTACTCCAGATATATCTGCGACCAACTTTTTGGTGACCCTGGCGGAACGCCGACGCAAGACCACTTTTGAGCCCATTATTGGTTTCATCAACAGTGTTGTTGTTGCTCATTCTGGTCGCGCAGAGGATGATAAAGCAGCTCTCCAGAAAGAAGGCGCTCTTCGAATGATTGGCTCTCTTTCACACATCATTCTTGGTAAAAAGAGTCCTGTTGCTTCGATGATGGAGTCCTTTTTCGTTACATACATTTTCCCCGAATTTGGAAGTCCGTATGGGTATCTTCGCGTTCGTGCGTGTGAGCTTCTCAATCGGTTTTCCGACGCTCAATTCTCCGATCCGGCAAACATTAACTTCATTTATACGAGCATTACTGCTTGTTTGAATGACAAGTATCTTCCAGTCCAAGTTGAGGCCGCACTTGCGTTACAGCCGCTTGCAAGACATGACTCTATTCGGAATGCGCTATCGCAGAATATTCGGGCCATGATGGAGAAGCTGATGGACCTTACCAAGAAAATTGATAATGATGCGCTTATGGGTATCATGGAGGATTTTGTTGAGATGTTTGCCGAGCAGTTGGCTCCCTTTGCCGTTGAGTTGGCCGAACAACTGCGTGACCAGTTTCTGCGGATTCTCGGAGAGATAATAGAAAAGCAAAATGTCGATCCTGACAACTTTGACGATGCGGACTTTGGAGATTTTGATGATAAGACTATGGCTGCGCTTGGAATTTTGAACACTCTCCAGACCCTTTTACTCAGCATTGACTCCTCACCGCAGATTGTTGCTCAGATAGAGCATGCGATTCTTCCTATCTTTTCCACTGTGTTGGAGCACGACATGTCTGAACTGTATGGAGAAGTGTTTGAACTCATTGATTCCAGCAGTTTCTCTTTGAAGCAGATCACTCCAAGCCTTTGGAGCCTGTTTGGAATGATTCACAAGGCAATCAAAACATCAGCAATGGATTATTTTGACGAGTTGCTCCCATCTTTGGAAAACTACATTTTGTACGGCTCTGAGCACATGCGCAATGATCACAGCTACATCGACGCTATGGTTGATATTATCAACACAGTTTTCGTCAATGAGGATCGTATGGGTGCGGCGGATCGAACTGGTGCCTGTCGTTTGATTCAGACTCTTCTTTTGTGTCTGCGTGACCAGCTAGACCGGTACATTGGCTTTTTCATTGGACTATCAATCACCCACCTGAACAAGAATCCTGAGCTTCTGAAGAACAAATCGTATTTGGTTGGTCTCATCGAGGTCATTGTCAACTGCTTTTACTACAATCCCATTCTCACTTTTCAGATTTTGGAAGAGCAGGGACAGACAGGATTTTTTTTCAACATCTGGTTTAGCAACATCAACGAGTTTGTCAGAGTGCATGATAAGAAATTGTCGACCATGGCTATTCTGGCCATCATCACTTTGCGTGACGAGAACATCCCCGAGTCAATCAGACCAGGATTGCCCCAGTTGTTACATGGAGTTTTGCAGCTGTTGCAGACTCTTCCTGCCGCGCTTGAGAAGCGTGAACAGTTGTCCAAAGAGTTTGAAAGCGGAGATGCGGGATACTACAGTGACTATCTTGATGCGACCGGGGACTGGGATGAGGACGGCGATGATGAAAATGACGGTGAGATTGACGGCCAGCTTGATAACAATGGTACAAATGAGTATGTCGACTTTCTTAGCAAAGAAGCTAGCCGACTCGACAACCAGAAAGCGGGTGATGCTTTTGACGAAGAAGACTACGATGAAACTGCGCTTGAGGAAGAGCCTCTCTTTGAGTCGCCTTTGGACAAAGTCAACGTTTACGTTGTATTTAAGGATGTCTTCATGGCTATGCAACAAAATCCCGCGCGAAGCGAAATGATCTCGCGTGAGCTGACTCCCGAAGAAGTGGCAACTGTTGAACTTGTTGTTCAGCAAGCGTACAAGGATCAGACTGCTGGCACTCAAGCCGTCTAGATCTGGAGGAGAATGGTTTGCCGGATGTTTCTCAGTGTGTATCGCCTCTTATGCTTGTTTTTTTGTCTTGCATTATTCTGTATACGTGTCATTTCCTATTCACTTCTGCATTGGTCTGTCGCATGGTCTTATAAAACAGCATAGCTGCGTTTCGACTTTTATAGCAGCTAGTCATGGTCTTTTATATAAGTTTGTCCTCATTTGAAAATTTCTGAATCCAAGAGTGTCTGTACATATACATGAACCACAATTAGTCCAGAACTTCACTAAGATTAGTAAGACAATCGCGAGAATTCCATCTTGCTGTATGCCTATTACATGGAATTCTCAAGCTTCAATACATGCGCAATTCAAGACAAGCCCAAAAAAAAACCATAGACTACTCATATCTCCTCAAAACTGCGCCAGCTGTCACGCACAAGTTCCCACTGTTCATTAGCCGTGTCACCAAGACTCCCGATTGTAGCATTCCCAGTTGGTGAATCAGGCACTGCTAGTCTTTCTGGTTGTGGCTTCTCTCGAATTTGATATTTTTCCATCAAGCCCTCGGAGGTCCAGATAATCACAATGGAGTCATCCGAAGCCCAACCTAAGATACCTCTGCCGACACGCTGATCAGAGACTCTAGTCGAGACAAAACTCCACTCGCCTGAGAAGTATCGTGGAAGAAGGGGAATCTTTGAAAGGATATGTCGACGATTGCTGGACGCAGACAGCGGCGATGTATCAAAAACGTGCAACGTGTCCTTGTCGGAAAGAAGAGCTAGTCTATTCGAAGAGGGGGAGAAAGAAAGCGAATGAATAATGGCTCGGTCTATTCCTCTGCGGAATTCATGCAACAGCGCAGTATTTGCCGAAGAATGAATGCGAATGATTGTACCAGTCTCTGACGCAGAAGCAATGAGAGATCCATCGTGACTTATGGCAAGACACTTTATCCGACCCTTGTGAGCTCTAACGATTGAAACCAAACTCCGATCGTGTCCTTGCGGGGAAAGGTCGACTATTTGAATATGGCCCTCAGTGATACCCGGAAATACAAGCTTATTGTTTTGCAACGCACAAATTCCAGTCGGGTTATCTACCGTCTCGTATACGGATAGTCGAACAGGCGGTGACGAGAAAATGTAGACATAGATCTTGTTTCGAAGGCAGACAACAATGCGAGTACGCGACAGCAGAACAGTCAGCACCGGAGAAAGAAACTCAAGAGAAAGTGCTGCAATGTTCTTCAGATCGTCCCAGATGATAACCTATGCTCTCGAGTCAATAATCGAATCACCGTGCATATTCTTAAAGAACGAACCTTGTTTTGCGGATACTTCGGGGTTCGTCCGCCGCCAACAAGCGCGAGATAGTTGGTTCTGTGAAGCATTTGAACGATGCCAATTCCACCATCCGCAAATTCTATCATCCAACAGGTAAGTAAAAGCTCTCTGCATAGAGATCATTCTAGAGTTGATGCTGACCTCTTTTAACCCGTCGCTCCATCGGATCCGTGTTAAACACCTGGAATCCATGTTCGTGTCCAATTGCGAAACATTCCTGATCCTGATTAAAGCTTGCACAAAGCAGCCGTGGTCGCGACGACGGATTATTCGCCGCGAGAGGCTTGTGAAGATTCATATTGACCAAGTTCTGTCAAGCACTCTGTTCTGCGCCTCTTGTCTTCTTTCGATCCTGTAGTACCTCAACACGTCGATTGCGAATTCAGATGCTGTTTCTGAAACTTTCTTCAACCGCCTGGCTGTTCAAAACCAATGAGCGACAGCACTCAATGAATGCACTTGTAGTCAAGTATACGTATAGAAATTAGTTGATGGTAAAGATCCAACGGTTGACCAGGATCATTCACATCACGGCATTCTTCGAGGTTTTGTTATGCTGGTTAACTAACGATCAGGTAATTAACTTCACGTTAACGTAAATGTTCAGCGGACGTATACATTTTGGACAATGAAAAACCGCGCTTCTGTATGTGCAGTCTGGGGTTTCTTAAACTCAAGTTAGCTAACTATAAATACTCCGACCAGCGCCGCACTATACAGTATACCGTACCGCAAGATTACCTGACGCACTCGTGTCGACGCGTTATACCACTCTACACACACCCCAGTCCGAGCTTTCTACATAACAGCAGATCATTTATAGAAGTTTAGCACGAAGCTGGCTGGCGGATACCTGGTGTATGTGATTGTAGCACCATTAGATCGGTATAACTGAAGATTTCGTAGCCTGTGTACAGTTTCTCGAGAAATGCATTCTTGTGGTACGAGTCCCAGCAGCTTGGGACAACTCAACATTTCGCTGCTCCCATAGTTAAGAGGAGTTTCGAAGTGGCAGATTTGAACATAAGACAAAGCTTAAACCAACACTCTTACGAAACAAAAATATCTTTCAGGCTGTTTGTAATTGACATATTTAGATAGTAGAGCTATTATATTTTACATTTTAAGCGGTGGTCGTGGTTGGTGTGCGGTCAAAGTAGGGTGAATAAGTTGCTGCACTTGACAGTGCACCCCCGCAATAATACCACCACAAAACGCGTAAACAAACAAGTGACTTCACTCGAAAATAGAAGGACTCACTTTCGATCCACAGCTGTACTAGCAAGTGTCCACGCAATGAATAGTGATCTATGGTCGTCGCTTCTTAACGAGTCGACGCGCAAAGCGGTAGTGAACACCCGGACACTACTACTTTTGGGTATGTGGATCAATTGGTTTTGAAGCAATCGGCGTGCTGATGATCTGGTACTTCAATAGACGGCAATCTGTCTCTTCAAAATGACTTCGTGACAATGATTGAATCGTCAATTAAAAAATCGGGATATGCAGTTGTACAGTCGACGTGTATAGGCTTTAGCGAATTTGCCCTGGGATACACTTATATGGACATCTTCGACAAAGACCAAGATGGTATGTTGACGAAGCTGTGCAGTCATCACTTTTGATTGCAACACATCTGACTCTATAGATCTGTTGATAAGGATACACGTATACTCTCTGATCTCAGTAGACAAGACCTATGCCAAGTTGGTGGTGAGTCTTTTGCGTCGGGATCCGGAGACTTTCAATAGTCTTCTCGTTGTTCAGCTTTGTGATTGGTCTCAGCCTCGCCTCTGGATTCGTCAAATTGCGAAATCAATCAAGTTTCTCCGAGATTCTGTTATTGCGGAGCTCGACGCAGAAATTGTGTCAAGCAGGCTACATGAATGTGAGTAGTGCACTATTTTGAGTGAATGGTACTAAGTCTGTTTTAGTCTCTCAAATTTTCAAGCAGCGCTCATCCATTTTGTTTCAGAAGCTGTCCACTGATGTACCCAAAGAGGCCACAGAAGTTGATTTACCGCTAAGCCCAGGAGTCTGCGATACTCCATTGGGCGTGGACTACATGGTAGCTATGATGCGATCAGAAATCATTGATTCACTTGAGACGCAGTACGGCAGAAAAGACAGCGAGTTTGATTTTATGCAACAGTTTTTGAGAACAATATTATTGAAACGTGAGTTGAAATCAAGACGTGTTTGGGTTGATATTGATATTATGTCTAGATGGTGCATCGCTCGCATACCTACCGCCGGACGCGGATTTTCTGTTTCCTCTTCTCTACTACTTGATCTCTCCACAACTCAAGTCCAACATGTCGGGCAGTCTCACGATAGAGGCAGCTCGAAATGTCACACCTGATGTTGTGTCGCGCGAAGCGCTCTTGGTTCCGTCGGGCTGGGACTCGTGGTCGAAAATTCTTGTCATCAAAGACTCGTTTGATGTAGAAGGAGTATCAAGTGGGTGGAGCGCAGCTCTAACCGATGAAGAAGATATGGAGGCGATTGTTGAGATCTATGAGGATGTTGTCCCGGCATTCGGAGGGCCGTCTTCGGTCACAAAGAAACGCAGCACGCCGGGTCTGGAGATGGAATGCCTTCCATCCCAGGTCTTTCTCAAAGCGCAGCAGGACGACTTGAACAGTATTGAAGTGAAATAGCTCTGACCTCATCTGCCGTGCAGAAGATGTTGAACGCACTTGTAATTATAGTATAGCATTGGATTGGCGAATTTGAATTTATGCGAGGCTACAAATGAATAGAGCTTGATACATCCCGTAATTAGTCAAGGGTATACTGAACGATTAGCCACACTCGACAGGCCCCTTCTTTCCATGGCCTTAACTACCGTCTCTCGATAGTTATACACGCCCTCTATACCGACACCATGATCGTAACCATATACACATGGTCAGTACATGAACGTTTTGTATGATGTAGCAGCGTCCCGATACGTTGTGTTTCAAGGGCTAGGGCTCTGTCGTAAAGACACTCCCCTAACCACGTGCAAAATCTGCGGCGCCGTCCTGGTTTTATCGCCGTCGCATCATCACCCTCTTTTTTCCGCCCTCCCGCCAGAATTTTTCTCTCTCTTTTTTCCCTTTCTCGACTCGCGCGCTCCACGGCCTTCACAGTCCGCAGAGACCACGATCCTTCCTTTTTTAATCTGGTATTTGAATAAAGCATTTCACCATGGGTATGTTCTTATTTTTTTTCCCATCGATCGGCAGCCATTCACCGTTTTGCTTGACCACGATGAGGATCGTACGAAGCCTTTGCTAACCACCGTGATGTGCAGTTAACTTCACCGTCGACGTATGTTCCATCCATCTCGAATATCTTTGGGGAATGTGGCTTTTTGTGTCCAGAAACTAACCAGCTCTATAGCAAATTCGTGCCCTTATGGACAAGGTCACCAATGTGCGGAATATGTCCGTCATTGCCCATGGTATGTCACACCATTGTTTGCCTTTGTGCGTACAGGCTTGTTAACTGTTTTCTACAGTCGATCACGGCAAGTCCACCCTCACCGACTCGCTTGTCCAGCGTGCCGGTATTATCTCTGCCGCCAAGGCTGGAGAGGCTCGTTTCACCGACACTCGCAAGGACGAGCAGGACCGTGGTATCACTATCAAGTCCACTGCCATTTCGCTTTTCGCTGAGATGACTGATGACGATGTCAAGGATATCAAGCAGAAGACTGACGGTAACGAGTTCTTGATCAACTTGATCGACTCGCCCGGTCACGTTGACTTCTCGTCTGAGGTCACTGCTGCTCTCCGTGTCACTGACGGTGCTCTCGTCGTCGTCGACTGTGTTGAGGGTGTGTGTGTCCAGACTGAGACTGTGCTCCGTCAGGCTCTTGGTGAGCGTATCCGCCCTGTCTGCATTATCAACAAGGTCGATCGTGCTCTCCTTGAGCTTCAGGTCACCAAGGAGGATCTTTACCAGTCTTTCGCCCGTACCGTCGAGTCCGTGAACGTTATCATCGCCACTTACTTCGACAAAGCTCTTGGCGATGTCCAGGTCTACCCCGACCGGGGTACCATTGCCTTCGGCTCTGGTCTTCACGGCTGGGCTTTCACCGTCCGCCAGTTCGCCGTCAAGTACTCGAAGAAGTTCGGTGTTGACCGTAACAAGATGATGGAGCGTCTGTGGGGTGACAACTACTTCAACCCTGCCACCAAGAAGTGGACTCACTCCGGCACTGATGCTAAGGGCAAGCCCCTTGAGCGTGCCTTCAACATGTTCATTCTTGACCCTATTTTCCGCATCTTCGATGCTATCATGAACTACAAGAAGGACCAGATCCCTACTCTTCTTGAGAAGCTCGAGATCAACCTTAAGGGTGACGAGAAGGAGCTTGAGGGCAAGGCTCTCCTCAAGGTCGTCATGCGCAAGTTCTTGCCTGCCGCCGATGCTCTTCTTGAGATGATGGTTCTCCACCTTCCCTCGCCTGTCACTGCTCAGGCTTACCGTGCCGACTCGCTCTACGAGGGTCCCCCCGATGATGAGTGTGCTATTGCCATCCGTGACTGTGATCCTAAGGGTCCTCTCATGCTTTACGTCTCGAAGATGGTTCCCACCTCCGATAAGGGCCGCTTCTACGCTTTCGGCCGTGTCTTCTCTGGCACTGTGCGCTCGGGTCTTAAGGTCCGCATCCAGGGCCCCAACTACACCCCTGGCAAGAAGGACGATCTTTTCATCAAGGCTATCCAGCGTACCGTTCTTATGATGGGACGTTTCGTCGAGCCCATCGATGACTGCCCTGCCGGTAACATTGTCGGTCTTGTTGGTGTTGATCAGTTCCTCCTCAAGTCTGGTACTCTTACCACCTCGGAGACTGCCCACAACCTTAAGGTTATGAAGTTCTCCGTTTCGCCTGTCGTCGAGGTCGCCGTTGAGGTCAAGAACGCCAACGATCTTCCCAAGCTCGTTGAGGGTCTTAAGCGTCTTTCCAAGTCCGACCCCTGCGTTCTCTGCACCATTTCTGAGTCTGGTGAGCACATTGTTGCCGGTACCGGTGAGCTCCATCTTGAGATTTGCTTGAAGGATCTCGAGGAGGACCACGCTGGTGTTCCCCTTAAGATCTCGCCTCCCGTTGTCGCTTACCGTGAGACTGTCTCGACTGAGTCCAGCATGACTGCGCTCTCGAAGTCGCCGAACAAGCACAACCGTATTTTCGTCAAGGCTCAGCCCCTTGATGAGGAGGTCAGCTTGGCCATTGAGTCCGGCAAGGTTTCGCCCCGTGACGATTTCAAGGCCCGTGCCCGTATCCTCGCTGACGAGTACGGCTGGGATGTTACCGATGGTCGTAAGATCTGGTGTTTCGGTCCCGACGGTACCGGTGCTAACTTGGTCGTTGATCAGACCAAGGCCGTTCAGTACCTTAACGAGATCAAGGATTCGTGCGTTGCTGCCTTCCAGTGGGCTACTAAGGAGGGTCCTATCTTCGGTGAGAACCTCCGTGGTATCCGTATCAACATCCTTGATGTTGTTCTGCACGCTGATGCCATTCACCGTGGTGGTGGTCAGATCATTCCCACCATGCGCCGTGTTGTGTACGCTGCTACTCTGCTTGCTGAGCCCCGTATCCAGGAGCCCGTCTTCTTGGTTGAGATTCAGTGCCCTGAGCAGGCTATTGGCGGTATCTACTCGGTTCTCAACAAGAAGCGTGGCCAGGTTCTCTCTGAGGAGCAGCGCCCTGGTACGCCTCTGTTCACCGTGAAGGCCTACCTCCCTGTCAACGAGTCGTTCGGTTTCACCGGCGAGCTCCGCCAGGCCACTGGTGGCCAGGCTTTCCCCCAGATGGTTTTCGACCACTGGCAGACCATGTCTGGCTCGCCTCTCGACCCCACGTCGAAGCCCGGTCAGATCGTCACCGAGGCGCGCAAGCGTCACGGTATGAAGGAGGCTGTTCCTGGTTACGAGGAGTACTACGACAAGCTCTAAGCTGTCTGCTGGGCCTTTGTTTAATCTGGAGCTTTTGAAATTTAGTTGTTGCTTTTTTTCCGTGTCCTTTTAAATTCTATTTTTTTCTCCCTTTTTGTCGAGCTGGGCTGGTGAAGAACTGGTTCAGTAAAAATTGATGTTCACGTTATCTATAATCGAAGTCGGTGTTGATCTTCATAAAATTATATGTAGAGAGAGAGAAAAAAAAATATGACGATATTTTTGTCTATGAACATGAACAACGCAGGCGACCGGTAGCTCGAGCAGCCCTGCGTTCGTTCTCTTTTGACCAGTACATTGTGCGATACATTTCCCAGCCTTCGCGGATATCTGTAGAGAAAGCCTTTGGCAGCATCACGATTTTAAGCAAGTCGCCACCGGGAGGTTTGTAGTGGAAGCAGTAGTAATGATAGAATGGATGATTTGGCTGTTGTGATGAATGCGAGGATGAACCGGGAGCTGTAGCGGATGATGTTGATGCAGTAGATGCGGATGAAGACGATCTTCGTCGACGAGCAGGCTTTGCTTGCGCGTCAAGACCTGTGGACGATGATGCTGCAGTTGACGACGAAAGCGGTGATGGCTCTTTAGGAGGTTTTGGTCGATAGGATATTCTGTACAAGAAGAGACGAAGAGCTCGAGCAAAGACGGCGACGGCGCGGGAAGAAGGTTCTTGTGGTGTATGAACTAGTCTGATGTTGAATGGTCTAAGACCTTTGTTTGCGATGGCCACGAAGCGGCGAGGACGCACGATGGTCTCAGAGTAAAGACCTGAAATGTAGAATAAGAAGACGGTGACGACGCCGGCAGCAAACGCGACTCTGCAGAGCGCGAGTACGTATGTGTAAGGAGCTGGGGTGACGAATGCGAGACGATGGAAGAGGACAAGCCACAGGAGGAGGAGGATGCAGAAGATGGAGTATTTGATTCTGCGGGCACGCAAGGCAGCGTACTGCGTTCGGAAGGATTCTTCGAGAATGAGCATGTTGCGGTAGATCTGCGCTGGCGCAGCTGGAATTGCGTCCATCGCGACGACAACGACGACCGCCTGAGTAGTTTATTCACTCGCGGACAGTGTGCCGGTGGTCATATGCCGGCCATCTGGAGAGACAATCGATTGATCGTTGGAATAGAGACGGCGTCACGGCTGTGTTTGACTGGACGCACGCAAGAAGCCGTGATATGTCGACCTTGACTATAGGAAAAGACGCGTGTCAGTAGTCGGTGCCGAGAAGGATTGACGATTGATTGTGAGCGGAAGAACAGAGGAAGACTTGTATACAATACAGTTGTCGGTGTTGGTGTGGAGGTGACATGCGCTATACCACACGTAACTGGCAGCCCTAGCCCCACCTCGACACACGATCCGTGATGATGGATGTGTGGGTACATACATCCACAGTACGTGTCTACAGCATCGCCAGTGTTCTGCTTGTGGTCAAGATCTCGTCGTCTCCGCCGTTCTGTGCGTGGCCAGTGTGTGTATGTGTGTGTGTGGAGCGAGAACAGAATGTCGGACCGCGAAACACCCTCCGCGGATGATCTCTCTCTGCCCAAAGGTACGTCGTCAGTCATGTCGCCCGTCGTCCACGGTCGTTGTCCCAGGACGTCGATACAGAGCTAACTTGTTTGTCTTGCGTGAAGCTACGGTGCAAAAAATCGTCTCGGAAATAATACCGTCGGATCTTGTGTTTTCTAGAGACGCGCGCGACGCCTTAATTGAGTGCTGTGTTGGATTCATTAATCTCATTTCGACCCAGGCAAACGAGATCGCCGAGGGCGAAACGAAGAAAACGATTGCCAGCGACCATGTCATCAGAGCCCTACAAGAGCTCGGATTCAACGATTACGTCGAGCCAGTGAAGGAGGTTGCCAACGAGCACAAAGAAAGTCAGAAGCTTGGTCGCGAACGCAGAGTTGGCAAGCTTGAGTCATCTGGTATGACTGAGGAGGAGTTGCTGCGGAAACAAGAGGAGCTGTTCATCATCGCGCGGTCAAAACTTGAGCAGAACGGGCCCTCGTAAGGTGTTTTTTTCGGTGTTGTTTTGTTTGCGACTTTGATTTTTCTTTTCTTTTCTGCCTGGTATCTGCGCATTCATATAATACATCCCGTACATTATCAGATTCTCTTCTTGTGGAGTATTACAGTATACTACGACGTCTTTTTCAGAAGAGCCATTTTTTGTACATTTTAAACTATTGTGCACTGACAATGGGGTCTCTATCTTATGCTATGTACACTACACACAGATCGACAAATACAAGTCATATATGTATAATAAAACAAAAATCTCAAATACACGCGACGCGTGAATAAACTAGTATAATATAAACACTGATCAAGAAAAAAAAAATTCACGTACACAGCACGAGGCACAAAAACTATGCGAATGCATTCATAGACGAAACATAATATCAACCAAGCTTTGGACCCTCGCAGCCTTACTTTTTTTTTCTTTTCATGATGCTTCATTTTTCTCTTTTTCCTCTAAAAAATCAAACTTCCCATTTCTTTGTTTCCAGTTGAGACGACATGATGATTACATTTTGAGATCAGTTGTTGCTTACTCCTCAGCAGGAGCCACGTTCTCCTTGGTATCAACCTCAGGAGCAGGGCTCTCTTCAGCAGCTGGAGTCTCAGCCTCAGGTGTTGCGGACGCAGACGCACCGGCTTTCGACTCGCGCTTGCCACCGCGACGAGGCGTCTCCTTAGCAGCCTCGGCCTCGGCATCCTGCTCAAGACGCTCAATCTCTGCCTCTGCCTTCTTGATGTTCTCCTCGGTGACACGGTCCTGGTTCTCCTGGAACCACTCGATCTTCTCGCGCAAAGACTTGGTCGTCGCGGGCACCTCCTCAGAGCTCATGGGAACACCAATCTGGAGCTTGCTAAGAGAGTTCACAATCTCAATGCTCAGCACAAACTTATCCTTCTCACTCTGTGCAGGTGCGGCAGGAGCTTTCTTCTTGTTCTTCTTGGGCACGCTGAAGTACGAGTCTTCGTTTTCCTTCCGAGTGAGAACCTGGGTGCCGGCGGGAGGTGCGGTATCGATGGTACGCTTGACCGACGCAGCGAGTCCAGCGTCTTCGCGGACAATACCGTTGGCGGGCTTGAAAGAAGGGTCAAAGTAGGCGAGCAAAGCTTCGGCCTCCCCAATGTCACGCTCAAACGCAGGCTGGCTCGCAGCTTCAAGCTTGGTCGCCGCGCGTCTCTTCCGGCGCTCACGCTCAAACGCCTCACGCTCAGCTTTCTTGCGCTCCCACCTCCGTTGCCGCTCCTCCTGCTCATACTTGCTGTACTCCTTCTTCTGATTATAGAAGTCGTTCTTGTACTTGCGCAGAACGTTGTACGCCTCGTCCTTGGCCTTGCGGGCCTCGTTGCGCTGCTCGATAATCGACGACCGGTTCTTCTGAACTTTCTCAAATTCGCTGTGGATCGCATTGAGCTCAGTGTTGATGCTCGTGTACTTGGCGGACAGCTCCTTGGACTCCTTGTCATCGTACTTTGCGCGCAGGGCAGCAAGCTTCTCTCTAGTCTCCTTAATTGAGTCATCCATCTCACGAATGCTGTCAAAAGTCTTGCGGGTCTTTCTCAGGTTGGAGATGTCGGTAAGAATGCGTCGCTCCTCAACGAGCTTGAGCATACCGCCGTTCACCATCTCCTCGAGCTTCTTGATGTGCGCATCGAGCTCCTCGACATTCTTGAAGTTGAGCTTGGAGCGCGCGGTTTGAACGTCCTTGATCTATGTGAATAACAGTTAGTATATGCAAGCCTACGAGACTTATTCTGCAGTGAGTACGCACCTTGCGCTTGACGGTCTCGTCAAGACGACGGATACCTTCAAGAGTCTCCTGGTTGGCGGAGCGGATCTCGGCCTGACGAGCACGGATAGCAGCGAGCTCAGCACGGAGCTGCTGTTGCTTCTCGCTCTGAGTCGAGTCGGTCGACAGCATCTTGAGCTGCTTGTTGAAGTGCTCCTGATGGTTTTAACCCAGATCAGTACATGGAGATCTATAAGTATAAGATGCGCGAGGAAAACATACCTGCTTGTCGCTCTTGGCCTTGAGATCCTTCTCAAGCGCCTCGAGACCGGCCTCAAAGGCGGCCTGGTCGGGCTTGACGGGCTTCTTGGCGGGGGCCGCTGCGGGGGTCTCTGCGGGAGCAGCGGCGGGCTCTGTGATGGCAGACATTGTGTGCTAGAAATGAACGGATGGTGTCAGTTATACTGCGGCCAATTGAAAGGCAGCCGCAATGCCTTATAAAAGCTCGACGGACACACTTACGGGTGGAATTGTTGAATTGCAGGGGAGGTGACGAGATGAAGTAATGGAGGCGGACAGAGCGTATCACAGCAGCGGAACGGGAACAGAAAACCGCACGAACGCAGAACAGAACACGGCAGTCGGGGCAATCGGCAGAAGGCAGGTCTTGCAGAGACTTGCTCGACCAAATACCGGAATCGGGACCTGGAGGACTGGCGGTGCGGAGCAGGACAAAGAAGGCAGGGCAAACAAGGACCCGCCGGGAACGACGAGGAAAAAAGTGGTCGCGAGAGTTGGAGGCGAACGGGCGGTGACTCGGGCCCCAGAACTGCGGCGAACAATCGCCCCGAGAAACGCGGCAGGTTCGCGGCCCTTAAACGCCGCCGCTGCTGACGCCGCGAGAACTTTTCTGTTTGGTATTGTCCCAGTTCAGCACCAGACCAGGCAGTCCAACAGCACCCGCTTCCCCCTCCCCGTCTTCAGCCTCCCGCACATCGCCTCCTACCCCCGTCCGCCGCGTCCTCTGCAGGCTCACCATGGATGAGATTGAGCGGCAGGCCGCGCGTCTGTGGCGCACCTACCGCACCGTCAAGGAGATGGTCGGCGACAGAGTACGTTCTGATCTGCTCCGCCCGTCCAGGCCACCGCATCGAACACCCAGCTAACGCGCCGTTTCCAGGGCTACGACATCAAGCCAGAAGAGCTCCAGCTGACTCTTGACGAGTTCAGATCCAGGATGTGTGACTCCATGGGTCAGCCACAGTACGTTTGTTTTCGTTTCTTTTTTCTCTGCACATATTCCATGGATTCCACTTTGCTAACCACCCATCCCATCTCCAGGCGGAAACTCATGTCTTTCGCAGCCTCTCCCACTCCCGAAGCACAGGCAAAGTTCCCCGATCTTGGCAGTCTGTGGGTCGAGTTTTGCGACGAGGCCGCCGTCGGCATCAAGACCATGCGCACCTTCTGCGTCCACATTACAGAAAAGTCTTTCTCCAACGCCATCTTCATCTACCAGACCTCCATCACTCCCTCCGCCAACAAGCTCCTGCCCACAGTCGCACCCGCTACCATCGAAACCTTTCAGGAGTCAGACCTCCTTGTCAACATCACGCACCACGAGCTCGTGCCCAAGCACATTCGCCTGTCCAACGAAGAAAAACGCATGCTACTCGACAAATACAGACTCAAGGAGTCGCAGCTGCCCCGCATCCAGCGCGAGGATCCCGTTGCCCGGTACCTTGGCCTACGGCGCGGCATGGTTGTCAAGATTATACGGCGAAGCGAAACTAGTGGCCGGTATGCCAGCTACCGGATATGTTTGTAATTTATTGGCTATATATGTAATTGGTTGTCTTCATATGACTGTGGTATATACAAAATCTTAACTCTTTTTTTCATGATTTTCCCGCTTTCCCCCCTCGTCCGCCCTATTTCAAGACGCCAGCAAGACGAGCCATCTGTCTGATCACTATATCAATATCCACCGACTTTCGAATTGCCGATACCGGCGTGATCTGCCAGCCCAGCTCGCTAACCCGTCGCGAGAGTGCAATAAACCGCTCTTGCGTCTTTGGTAGATCCGCCTTCGAAGCAACCACAAGCTTCTTTTTCCCGTCCAATCGCTCAGGTCCCAGTTCATTCATCAGTACACGCAAATCAGCAACAGGATCCGCGCTATCCAGTCCAATCACAAACACAAGTCCCTGAGTGCGCTCGATATGCCGCAAAAAGTCTGTTCCCATTCCGCGATTCAAATTCGCACCCGCTATAATACCTGGAATATCTGCGACCGTAAACGTCTCGTCCGTAGACGCGATATCAAGCGAAATCGTTCCCACCGACGGCGTCAGCGTTGTGAACTCCCAGTGTCCTATCCGCGGTCGCGCATTCGAAATCGCCCGCAGTAGAGTACTCTTTCCTGCATTTGGTAGTCCAACCAAGCCAAGATCCGCAAGTAGCTTCAACTCAAATTGAAATGTTCCCGAAAGACCAGCGCGACCCACGGTAGCAAAACGTGGATTCCGAATGTCTGAAGTATGAAAGTGCCGGTTTCCAAGCCCTCCACGACCACCTTTTAGTAGCAGGATCGGTGATCCAGCCTTAACAAGATCAATGCCATCATATGGAAATGTGTCTTCCACATCCTCGGCGTGCTGCTGTGCCTTGTCATCGAGTACCTTTCTCTTCACGAGTGCTTGAAAAAAGTCGCGCTCTTCATTGTACTCCTTATAACCCTTCGAATGCACCCATCCTTGTCCCGGTGTAATATTTTCGCGTTTCAGTTCAGTTCCTGGTACCAACGTAATCTGAGTGCCAATAGGCACACGGATGATGACATCGTCTCCATCTTTTCCATCCATCTGTGATGATTTTCCTGCACCTCCAGACTCAGCCTGTATGCGCTTGCGCAACTTGTGCAAACTTGACTCGCCTTCTACAGCCTGCACATATATATTACCTCCATTTCCACCATCACCTCCATCCGGTGGCCCTCGAGGTCGTCCTGCCTCGCGTAAAAACGAGACGTTGCCATTGCCACCCGCGCCAGACGATAGCTTGATCACCATGACATCTGTAAACTGTGTTTCTACTCGTCGCTTGGCTTTTTTTCGTGTCGACCTCTCTTTAACTAGCGGCTCTGTAAGATCCCCGCTCCCCTGATCTTTCTGTGCGCGCTCGAGCGCCTTGATCGCGGCAGACGTGGGTAGATGATCAAGATGGAGCGAGTGTGTGTAGAAACTGTCGTCGCCGGGTACATCGTCAATTCTTTCACTGGGATCTGGTTTGTGTGTTGCAGTATACAGATCAACCTCTACTGCGCCGTTTTCACCATCTCCAATATTCCCCGAAACAAAGTCTCCAATGGGACTCCGCTGCTCAGCGGCGTCGTTGTCGTTTACGGCATCACTGGAGAAAAGTCGCTGCTGTCGAGTGAAGCTACTCACAAGCGGTGTCTGTACCCCGTTTAGCAAAGCGCTCCGCGCTACGAGCAAGCGCAGTGCACGGGCTGCTAGTACACGCGGTATCATCTGCTCGGAATTCCGCTAGTTCATGTCCTGCGTGCTTTGGATTAACGAGTCTGATATAAGTCAAGTCGCCGCCTTTGTGTGCAAAAATTCTGGACGGTGAAATCGAATCCTCCCAACGCGGCTGGCCTTTTCTCGAGAATCAAGTTGGAGCGCGCGCGTTCACACGACTGGACACCGTTTGTTACTCATTAACGGAGGAATCTCAGCGCGAAGGACAGCTGGATAACCTGATCTACTACATCAATGGTATATCAACTCAAATGGAAGTCACTCGGAATTATTGTTCCGACGCTTCTAATCGCTGTTCTCGGCTACGGCAGCGACTTTCTGATCCTTCAACGCCGCGTTCCTCATAGCAGACTCGTCCAGCACCGAATCTCAGTACACCTGATCTGGCTCACATATGCACTGGCAATTTTTTATCCTGCAGGTAGCCCGTCAGGTCTTCCATCGCAAGCGGAAGTTGCAGAAGCGCTAGCGAAAGCGGACGGGAAGCAAAAGCGATTTCTGGAGCAATGCACGTTTTGCAAAAAGTGCAACGCGTTGAAGCCGCCGAGAGCACATCATTGCCAAGCATGCAAGAAATGTGTATTGCGGATGGATCATCATTGTCCGTGGACGAATAACTGTGTGGGACATCGGAACTTTTTGCATTTTATTCGGTTTCTGATCTGCGTGGTCTGGTCGACTGGCGCTCTGTTCTTGACGCTTTGCGGAAGGATACGCTCATTGTGGGCGTCGAGACACGGATCAATGGCAAGTTATTACGATCCGTACAGTGGGAACGACGGGTTCGATCCAGATTATGATGACTACGGAATTGGGATGCCAGAGCTTGTCTGCACGATACTTTTTACACCAGTATCGCTTCTTGTGTCGTTTACCGTGCTCCTACTACTAGTGCGCACGTTATGGAACGCGGGCTCGAACACGACTTTGATCGAATCTTGGGAACGCGAGCGAGTGGAGTTACAGGTTAAGCGCGGAAGATTGTCGAGTGGCAACTCAGTGTTTCCGTATGACCTTGGAAGCCCGATCGATAATCTCTATGCCTCGTTCGGCGGATTGTCGATATTTTGGTGGGCGCTGCCGTGGACGGAACCCGGAGGCGATGGAATGCATTTCCGCATGATCGAGGAATATGAGGACGGAGATATTACAGGGCCTTGGCCACCGCCAGATCCGGATGAGATGCCAGTGCAGCCGCGAGCAGAGCGACAGATTCCGGGATACAACGGAAGTTACCAAGCAGCGACGGCGATGCGAACGCAAGATCAACCGTTTTTCAACGAACGTGGGACTAGGCAACGCGCAGTGGAGACCAATTATCAAGTAGGACAAATGGCGAGC
This sequence comes from Myxozyma udenii, assembly GCA_030705025.1. Lineage (NCBI taxonomy): Eukaryota > Fungi > Ascomycota > Lipomycetes > Lipomycetales > Lipomycetaceae > Myxozyma > Myxozyma udenii. Next base: position 51,160 of record JANIWG010000043.1, read on the forward strand.
ACGGATGATAGTGAGGATGAAGAGGAAGGCGTGACAGAAGAGACGTATTGGCATCGGAATCACTGGAGATCATTTGATGGCGAGAAGCTTGAAGATTTTGGAGTCGATGCGGATGCAGAGGAACAGTTGGAGGTACAGCCGACTATGGCGAAGCACGCGGAGAATGAAGACGAGGACGATGTGCCGTTGGACGTGGTGGAGCGCAAGCTACGCAGTCGACAGTAGAGAGCGTTGTATATAGTAGACAGCTACAGGAGGTATGTACAGTAAGCACATAGTTCTGTAACATCCGTATAGAATGAGAAGAATGAAGCTTGTAAATGTTGTATGTAGTAAAAAATGACACAATCGCATCCGGCGAAATGCAGGTCCAGGGCGCAGGGATCAGCATCTTACAGACTGCACATATGTACATACTTAGTAGTGTATGTAAGCGGATTGGTGCCATACCGCACGATCCAGTAAAATTGATGTCGATGTTCGGCGCATTCGTGGGCTGCACATGTCAAACGCAAATTGACAATGGCATGTCCCGAGCGCAGGGGACAGAAGGCGCTCAGGAGTATGCGCAGCAGCAAGGAGCCGGAATATAATAAGAAAAATGAAAAAAGAGAAAGAAAAATGCTTGAGTTTGGCGACAACGTTTTTGACGGATGAATCTCGCGTGGCGTATGTACGGGGTATTGTGCAGGACAAAATTTGATGGGGCCTACGCGTCGTGGCGTGAAACTGTATATTTACGCGTCAAACTCCCAGCGCGGCTGTGTGTAACGCGACGCGACGCGTTCGTGACGCGATTGAGGTGGGAGAACGAATTGTGTATTGAGCTGCACCACGTATATGGACACTCATACATAACTGTGAGGGTGAAGAAATGGGCACAAACACATCTTTGATGATCACTAAGTCGACGAGCAGATGCGATAACTCAGTAAACATAGCACAAAATAAACAATAGAGACATATATGTAAAAATAAACAGAAATTGACGCAGTTATGGCAGCCGATGACGTCTTGGGATGCATCCTTTGTTGACGTAACTGCATACATAATAATGATAATTTTATAATGCGCACGCGAATTTCGAATATTTTGCTCGAATTAAATTCGAGAAGTCAAGAGCGCTGCAGACTTGAGATCTTAAGTTGAGACATTTTAATTTACGAACTACGCAAAAACATGAGATGTGCCACGCAGGAGCTCAGCGAAGTCAGATGTTTTTATTATTGCGTAAAGCAACAGCCGGGGGTAATAGCCGAGCGAGAGATTTAAGATGCGAACGATAACGACTTTGTTTTGTGTTGAGCTTAGTAGTGTGCCGCGGTGTTAAATAGCTGGAATAGACGAGTTGTGTGGCAGTGCATGCAATTTGTCAAGTCAGATGCCCTGGTGTGTGTATCGGAGGACAAGCCTCAAAAGAGATTGCGAAAACTAGGTGCATCAGCTCTCTTGATGATTACAGGTCGGAATGAGTGAAGTCAGGGACGATGGGAAAAAGGAGAAGGGCGATAAGGAAGGGTGCTGCCGTTCCATATGCGCTGTGGGCGTGTATGAGTGCAGAAACGCGGCTGAGATAGGGAGACGATTGCAGTTGTGCGAGGGTGAGGCCGAGAAATTGAGGTCGTACAAGTGCGACCTGGGGATGCGGTTGCACAAGGTGGCGTTTATGTGCGACAGTAGATGCAATTTGTGTACACAGAATACAAACGTGGAGAGCTGAGCGCGAAGATGGAATTTCACCAGCTATAGTATAGGGAGGGGGTGAATTGCTGCGGTTGTGGCAGTGAGGGACGAGACGCGTATATGTGTACGGCCGCACGTCAGTGCTGAACTGTTCACAGCGGGCGGAAGGGCGAGCCGCAAAGGTCGGGCTACGAAGTCAGAGTATGTGGCTAGCATACATACAATACGCGAGAGCATCAGGGCAGGCGGAGTGCTGCGATGGTGATGTATCGACGCGTCCGAAGAAGCACGCACGAGGTGTTCCGCGCGCTGTGCGAGGGGGGTCACCGACGCGTGCGAGGGGGACGCGCCTCCTTGCGTGGGGCGCGGAGATCGAAAAAATCTGGGATGGGTTTGTTTACACCCGCGTGTTTGGGCAGCATTCTCGCTGCATTCCTTGCAGCGCTGTACACGCGCGCGCGCCCGCCGTACTGCGCACTGTGACGTCAGTTCATTCACCGCGCGCCGGCCGGAGCAGCCGCCCACGCAGCAGCAGCACAGAGAAGAAGTTCTTTTTTTAAAAAAGAGAATAGTAATTCAGTGCTGTAAAGTACGATCATAAAATATTTATGCAAATATAAGCACAAACACGGCAAATTACGCAGGGCGCAGCAGTCAAGCATTCCGCGCACGTCGCGGCGAGTGTGGCTGCGGCTGAGCCGCGCGTGGCGCGTGCCATTCCCGTCCTCCGCGCCCGCCCTTGCCCCGCCCTTGCTGCACGCGTCAAAGGCCTGCCTTGCCGGCCCTCATATACCTTTTGCTCCCCGCCGGCTGTCTTCTTCACCACCCTCTCTCCTCCTTCACGCACTCGCTTCGTCGTGATCTTGCCCTCTCCTCACCACCCCGTCCTTCGTCGACATCCCCCCGCTCCTCAGCACCGCTCCTCCCGCCTTCGCGTTGGATCGCCGCTCCTGACCGTACCTCGCGCGTTCGAGGCTCAGAACTTCTCTAGTAGTGTACGAGTTGACTCTCTCCGGACCCTAGTCGACTGTTCTTTCCTTTCTTTCTTTTCGTTTTCTTCAGTCGTTCTGTCTGTCGTTTTTGTTTGTTGCTTCCGGCTCTCTTTTACGCGGAAGTAACAGCCCACAAGTTGCTCCTTCCTGAGCAGGTCCTTTCCTTAATTGTTCATCAATTCCGTGTTTGCTTGATTTACTGTCCGGTTGTCTTTCTACTCCCCGGCTACTTTGCACTTGATCTGCTTTACTATCCACTGCTTGCATCTAAAAGTCTTGTTCATCGTTGCTGATCGTGTCTTCGCGTCTGCCTCTCACAGTTTTCTGATCTCGCACCGTCTGTCACGCTCATACTGCTCTTCAGCCTTCAGCACACCACCTCCCCACACCCGTCACACGCAATGTTTGCCCCCAGATCTGTCACTCTCACTGCCTCTGCGGAGTCAGTCTTTTCTTCAAAACAGCTTCGCGCTGCACGTCTTCAAGAAATCGAGCGACGCGCCGTTGCCCAAGTTGAGGACGAGTACAAGGATGAAATTGCAGAGTATCAGCGCAAGCTTGAGGTAAGTCCACACACGTCAATTGGTTTTTAATTACTCAATTCTAATCAAAATCCAGCTCGCGTCTCTTCCCGATGTTGCCATGATGGATTTGCAGCCCGAGATCGAGTGGACCATGCGCCCGTACTTGCTTGATTTCCTCGTCGAGTCACACCTTTCCCTGCGTCTTCAGCCTCAGACTCTTTTCCTTGCCATCAACCTTATTGACCGGTACTGCTCTCGTCGCATTGTTTTCCGCAAGCACTATCAGCTTGTTGGCTGTGCCGCTCTGTGGATCGCCGCCAAGTACGAAGACAAAAAAGATCGTGTCCCCACTGTGCGAGAACTCAAGATTATGTGCTGCGACGCCTATGAAGAGGATATGTTTGTCCAAATGGAAGGCCACGTTCTCAGCACTCTTGAGTGGTCAATTGGCCATCCCACCATTGACTCTTATGTCAAGCAGAACATGTGGCCGTCGTGCAGCCCGACTCTCGAATCCCTGGCACTCTACCTTGCTGAGATGACTCTTTATCACAAAGTCTTCCTTGGCTTTGCGGCGTCTACAATTGCTCGCTCGGTGCTGATTGTTGCCCAGCAGGTTCTTTTTTGCACTGGCGCGTCTGTCAACGCTCCCACAATGCCTTGTGACTCGTGCGAGTCATCATCGCCTGCGTTTGACGAAGCCCGGTGTCGCGCCATTCTCATGCAGTACATTCTTCATCAGCCATCACAGTCTCTTCAGACCAAGTACTCATCACCGCTGTTCTCACAAGTCGCGCTAATTCTGCAAGAATTCACCGCGCGCCAACAGCATGCTGCCTCAGCTCTCCCTCCTACTCCTCCACCAACTGCAGAGTCTGCGTCGAACTCGCGCTTTGATAAGCCTGCTGCAGCTGTTGCCGCTGGTCAATGCACACCATCACCAAGTGACAACAAGCTTACAGTGATGACTCCGAACGCGTACAACAAGCAGGCCGGCAAGGACATGGCTGGTACTGGTGCCTACGTCATGACTCCGCCATGCACTCCTGACGATGTTGTGTGCGAAGGATTCGCAGGCATTCAGTCTCGGTGTTAAGTGTGGTCACTTTTGCATTTCCTAAACGTGCGTTTTCATTTGATTCTGTTTTATCTCGCAGCCTCAGGGCGTCCAATCTTTTCAATCGTGTCATGGGCTCTGTATCATTATGGTTAATCTTCCTTTATCTGTGCAGCGCAAATTTGTTCGATACATTTGCTGTTGTCAATTGTTTACTATATCAGGATCATTTTGTTTTGTTTTTTTTTTTATTTTAATCTTCATGTTTTTTTTTCTTTTTCATATACATATATCATTTGTTTCTGAAATAGTGCGTGTCCTGCGTATGTATCCCGGTATACGCAACGGTGTCGGGTCTTGAATTTTTATTTTATTTGTTGTGTGTGCGTGTGTGTGTGTGTTATGTGTGCTGTCATCATCTCTGTTTTATATGCTTTTTCCACAATCTGTTTGTCGTCATTCCCTCTATAGCTCCCTCGGTATAGGAGGCTTTTATGTCTATACAAAAAATATAACGGTCTTTAAATGAATAGTAAAACTTTGCTATAAACATCGACATTAATAAATTACACCGAATCATCGTCGTAAGTGTTCCCTGTTGGTCCGATCCATCCTTGATTATTCCGCAACAATCTATTCAATGCTGGAAATGCAAGCACCCTATTACCGAATGCATTTCCGCCAGAACCAGCGCCACCGAGTACACCACCACCAGCACCGCCGCCAGCTGATGCGACGGCGGCCAAGTCAGAAAGCGAGATATTGCTATTTCGTAAACTCGGAGTAGTCGCAGGCGAACGACTACCTGATCTGATTCCAGGAGGCGGATGCATAGGTTGATAGAGCGCGCTACCGCCAGATGAACTTGAGGTCCAGCCGCCTGATGGTGAACTTGTTGTTGAGACGGAAGGTGAGTTTCTCGTCTTTGCTGAAGATGATGAATCTTGATGTTGCTGCTGCTGCTGCTGTTGTTGTTGTTGCTGTGGTTGTGAATGCTGATGCGAGAGATCTGTCGTTACTTCGGGGGTGCTACTACTATTTGAGGAACTTGGGTGAGAGAGCAAGTCTTCCTCGTCGCTGTAGGAATCAGATTCGGAATCAGTATATTCCGACGTTGGAAATGGTTTTGAGCCATTTGGTAGCGTGGGACGTTGGACGAAAATATTAGGGATGCCGAAGAAGGAGGTACGCATTGGCGTGGAAAGAGATGGCGCAAAGACGTTGTCGGATTGTTGTGATGGAGTTCTGATGAAGGAGAGAATGTTGAAGGTAGTTGATACACCGAGCCATGATGTGGTCCAAAGAAGTAAGAGTAGCGTGAACCCCGGGGAAGCGACATGATAAGCGAGCGGGATCGCGCGATTGAGGGTGATCACGACGGACAAGGTATGCGCAGTGGCAGCAATCGTACCGATTACAAGAGCAATTGAGACACGAATGCTGTTACGACGAAGTCGAAAAGCAGGTGAGAGTTGATGAGAATGACGGAAACGGAGTGAGTTGCGCATGTTGCTGTGTCGACGGCGACGACGGCGTTGAAGAACGTGTGCGTAGGGAGTGTGAAGTAGAGTAGACGTGATACCTGCTGCTCCGGCGTGAAGTTTTGCAGCGTAAGACAAAACAATCAGGTTAAAGGATGAATGAAGAGCAATGAGGTAAGATATACAGGCAACGTAAGATAGGATTTGCGGGATTGAAAAGGTTATGTAGTGCCTTGGCGAAGGGATTGCGTAGAGCGAGGTTGGAAGAAAGATATTTGTTTGAAGTTCTGCAGATGCTTGTGATGATGAGTGCGCTGAATCTTTGGTCAAGACTTCTTGAAGATTGAAGTAAAACAGCGGAGGAAGTAACGGTCGCCATGGACAATTCGATCCACAGTACGTCCATAGTCCGACATTGTAAGTCTCAGGCAGACCAGCTGTAGTAGCTGGAAGCGGAAGTAGCTTTGGTAGCGCTGAGCCAAGCGAGTCAGTAGATATCTAAACAAAGTTAATAGTGAGAAAGGAGATTTATAAAATGTTCTGGCATACCGTGTATAGCGGAAGTCCAAAGATAGAGTTATACGGTCCGCTGAGAAATATGATGAGACACGCAGCGAAAGTTGTAGCGATTCTCTGAGATAGAAGTTAGCCAATTGCGCTACTGATCTAAGCTCAAATACTTACTAAAAGCGGATATGCGGACGCTGGTTTCCGCATTATGAAGTAGACCACGCAATAGAACGACGCAGTGCGTCAGGGGGAACGAGTGTGCAAGTGTAGCGAGGGAGGTCAGCAAGGAACGGCAGGATCAGTAGATCATTGTATACTAGCGAGCATTGAACTAGACTTTTCTCTGTTTTGACTATAAATAATGCAATTCAATTTCTATCAAATTTCGGGCATATGAGAAGGCGGGTGGCGGTGCGTTTGAAACCGGCTCTGGAGACGGGGGAGATTGTGAAGGCTTGCTCGATGGCAGCGGGGAAGTTGAGAGTTTCCAGCTTGACATATCAAAGCGCAAGCAAGTGCCAAGTCTGGACCGTGCCGCATCAGCTGCGGCAGATAGTGTACGCTCTGAGGGTATAGTAGAAGATGTGGAGACAAACAAGGGACTCGTGATGTAAGCATACCGACATAAGACGCTCACGAAAAAAAAAACCCCTGTCGGAATGAACAGCTTGCACGCGGAACGACACCAAGTAAGCCAGCTTTTGGCGAACAGTTCCCGGGGCAATTACAATGATCAGGACGTTTGGTGTGTACCGTACGTTTCTGCTGCGACAGGCAGCGGTTACAGCGACGGCGGCGCCGGCAACGCAGCGTGGGTTCAGCGTGTCGAGCGCGGCCTTGAAGTCGCGGAATAAGTCGCGAAGATCGGTGACGGTGAAGAAGCCTGCGCATCGGACGCTCGAAAGTCTTGGTTTGGATATGAAGCACAAGCAGTCTTCGAATGTGCTGCTTGATACGGAGGTGAATGAGGCCGAGGTGACGAATTCGCTTACGGATGGCGGCACGACAAGCGGCGATACGAACGATGACCGTCTAGAGCGACGGCTGACGGAGCGTGTGGAGATTCGCAAGTACAAGCCTATTACTCCTGGTATTCGATGGTTGCGACGACCGATTCACAAGCATTTGTGGCGCGGACGCCCCGTAATGGACTTGACGGTGAACAAGAAACGATCAGGCGGCCGCAACTACACGGGACGTATTACAGCGCGACATATTGGTGGAGGTCACAAGCGCCGTTTGCGTATTGTTGATTTCCGCCGCACCGCGCCTGGTATCCAGACGGTTGTGCGTATTGAGTATGACCCTGGACGCACGGCGCATATTGCGCTGCTGTCGAACGACGAAACTGGCGAGCTTTCGTACATTTTGGCGCCAGAGGGCGTGCGGTCAGGCGACAAGGTTGAGAGTTTCCGCAGCGGAATTCCAAAGTCAATGTATCGGCCTGGAATGTCTCCTGAGGAGCTGGAAGACCCGAATGTGACGCTGGAGGAGCGGGTGGATCCTGCGCTGCTGTCTGCGCGGACGAACCGTGCTGGCAACTGTATGCCGCTGTCGCTGGTGACTTTGGGAACGGTGATTCACGCGATCGGGCTTGAACTTGGTGGGCCGGGTGTGTTGTGTCGGAGTGCGGGTACGTCGGGCCGACTGTTGTCGAAGAACGAGACAAACGGAACGGCGATTGTGCGGTTGAGATCCGGGGAGGAGCGGATTGTGCCGTTGGCTGTGTGTGCTACGATTGGGTCAGTGAGCAACGCGGAGCACCAGTTTAAGTCGCTGGGTAAGGCAGGTCGGTCGCGGTGGATGGGTCGCCGGCCGCATGTGCGTGGTCTGGCGATGAACGCGCATGACCATCCGCACGGAGGTGGTCGTGGTAAGAGTAAAGGTAACGTGTTTTCGCAGTCGCCGTGGGGTACACTGGCCAAGGGCTACAAGACTCGGAAGGGCAAGCACTCGAACAAGATGAAGGTGCGGGATCGGCCGCGTGGTTTACGGAAGGCGCAGCCGTTGTTGATGAAGTGAGATAGGCAAAGTGTGTGTGTGTACATATTGTATAGAAGAGGGATCGACCGATTGTGAATACAGATTTCTTTAGTTTCTTAGTAAAGCCGTTGGTATCGAAAACAGCGAGTTGATTACTGATCGATGGCTGGGATTGATCGAACTGGAGTCTTCTCTGCTGGGAGGAAGTCTCAGAGTATATACAGAAGATGGCGTCTGGCATTTTTGATCTGAGGTTATGAATTTGCTTCACCGCCACAGTGCTTGTCCGGTCATGATGATTCGACAGTTCGGAACAGCGCCATATATATGGTTGTTCACTAACCAGCTATATGTCATCATACGTGCAGATGTAGCACAATTTAGACCCTGTTCACTGTTCAGATGCTTTTATCCATACACTCACCTCGACCAAAGCCCATCCTTCGTAAAACAGCCAATACACCAAAAAGCACACCTGTCGTATCAATTATTAAGCGCGAGCACGTCGCACATGCAAGATCGCACAGGCCCTTAGACGTTCGACGTATTGCACACGCGCTGTGGCGCGACTTTTTTTTTTTCTGCTCTTTTATTATAGAGCTGGCCCTCGGAGCACGCCATCTGCACTATTCCCGATTGGGCGAGCCATTCGCCATACCGAGCCACGATTGTGTCAGGGTGTGGCGGTGCGGAGGCAGGCTCAATGCGTGCGAAGCCGCGAGTCGAGAGTCGTGGCGCGGTGTGGCGCATGTGGCGCGGGTGGCTCGTGGAAAATTTGTTGCGGGCGACGGAATTATTTATTTCGTCGACCATTCGCACCCCGTTTGGATTTCTCCCTCGTTCCCCGTCTCTATCTGCATACTTTTGCATTCCCTCCCCATCCATAATCCACAATGTCTGCTGAAGCTCCCCGTCTCCGTCTCGGCTCCAAGGGTACGTGGTTTTCTGTTCTCGGTTCTGTTGATGATCCGCCGCTAACAACACCCGCTTTTCAGCCCCCAACTTCAAGGCTCAGACCACCCACGGTGAGATCGATTTCCACGACTACATCGGCGACGGCTGGGCGATTCTCTTCTCGCACCCCGACGATTTCACCCCCGTGTGCACCACCGAGCTCGGCGGCTTCGCGAAGCTGCAGGGCGACTTTGACAAGCGCAACACCAAGCTTATTGGTCTCTCGGCCAACTCGCTCGAGTCCCACGATGCCTGGATCAAGGATATCGAGGACGTCTCTGGCGCCAAGATGAGCTTCCCCATCATCGCTGATGCCGACCGCAAGATCGCGTACCTTTACGATATGCTCGACTACCAGGACACCACCAACATTGACCAGAAGGGTCTTCCCCTCACCATCCGCTCCGTCTTCATCATCGACCCGAAGAAGACCATCCGTCTCATCCTCACCTACCCTGCCTCCACTGGCCGCAACACCACTGAGGTTCTCCGTGTTCTCGACTCGCTCCAGGCCACCGACAAGTACAAGGTCGCCACTCCCATCAACTGGGTTCCTGGTGATGATGTCGTTGTCGCTGCTTCCGTCAAGAAGGAGGAGGCTGACAAGCTTTTCCCCGGTTACCGCGCTGTCAAGCCTTACCTTCGCTTGACCTCGCTTCCCAAGGAGGCTTTCCCTTAAAGGATTTTCTGTGTAGAGTACATACAAAAGCTTGGTAATATATAATGATCTCTATGTCTGAGTTCTGTAGCTAGAATCGACCATGCGATTGTTCGGTTCATAACTACCTACATACGTCAACCACGTAGACGTCAACAGAAGCTGACCACGACTGATTGATGATATAATGCCCCGTTATAGTAATCTTGCTAAAATGGGATAAAGAAGTGATCATGACGATATGTGAATGATTGAAGGGAGTTACCCGGCTTGACGCGACTACACCCAAAGTGATGTTATTACACAAGATTGAACTTCGCGCGCCATGTGAAATTGAGACGTTTCCACACTTCCAGCAGCAAACAATGGCCATTGAAGGATTTTCAAATGCATCACCCCTGGCGGAGTCTGAGGCGTTGAGTGTGGCAGGCGATTTGCGGAGTTGTGTGCGGGAGCTTGGTGCGCTACACGGGTGGATCGCGGTTGAGATCTCGCAGTTGCAGAAGCTTGCGACGGAGGAGGAGACGACGCGTGCGGCGATGGCGAATCGGATACATCAATGGCTTCGGCATGCGGACGCAGTTGCGGATACAGCAGAGGTACTGTTGTTGGATTATACGGGCGAGGGAGAGGAGAGTGTGGAAGGGGATAATGTTCCAGTGGAGAAGGCTGCGCTGGCGCGGCGACTACATGAGGTGGAGGAGGATCTGAAGCTGTGAGTGAGAAGTACTGAACTCGCGGGAGTGAATGAGCTAACAAAGCTGGGGATAGAGATCGAAGTGCGTATCGCAAGGCGCAGTTGGCATCGCGACAGGCGACCGTACAGCGGCAGCGGCGAGAGCGGGAGGCATTGTTTGCGCGGACAACTACGGGAGCGGCGGCGGCGGCGGGGGCGGCGGCGGCGGGGGCGGGAGCAGACGGGGCGGGCACGAGCACGAGCACGCGGGTGCTGCGGAGGGCGGAGGACGCGACGGCGTCGCTGAAGCGGACGCACGTGCTGCTGGAGGCGGAGGTGGCGCGGTCGACGCTGACGATCGAGACGCTGGACGAGAGCACATTGGCGTTGCGGAAACTGGAGACGCAGTACGGGGCGTTTGATGTTGCGTTGGGGGTGTCGCGGCAGGTGATCAGTGTGCTGGAGCAGGCGGATAAGTGGGATCGGATATACATGCTGTGCGCGCTGGGGTTTCTTGTTGCGGTGGTGGGGTGGATTGTGTGGCGGCGGGTACTTCGGGGGCCGGTGCGTTTGCTGTTGTGGACGGCGGTGAAGAGCGGAAATGTGATGGCGGTTGTGTTTGGGCGTCGGGCGCGAGAAGGCGGCGAGAGCGGCGGGGGCGGCGGGGGCGGGACGGCGGTAACGACGGCGCTCGTGAGCGCGGTCACAACGCTAGTTTCGGCTGCGGGGGCGGGCGCGGCAGACGGCCACGATGAGCTGTGAGCCGGACATACAAATGAGGAGGGATGTACATATCAAAAGAGGAAGAGTGTGACTGCAACGTGCAAAGTGTAAAATATGAGACGAGACGAGACGCGACGGGACGAGCCGAGAGGGCAATTTAAGGAAACATATCTGTACAATTATAATACGAGGAGGCGCTGATGTAGCAGACGGAGATGATCACAGGACGGACGGGAGGCGAGTGCCGATCGGCCAAGCAGACCGCCGCACACGCACGTTGGCCACGATCAGGGCTGAGTTTGAGACGATTACTGTAAGCTGCATGATTACTGGACGGGTTCCAGAGCAGGTCGAGAGTATGCGAGTTCGAGAGTTCAAGAGCTCGGAGGGCGGGCTAAGCGGTGCACCTGCTGGAGAATAGACACTGTGTATAGTGTAAGTGCATAGCAGAGACAAAGTCGTTTACTTTTACTGGATGCGGAGCAGCAGAGAGGCGATAAAGGTGCACTGCAATCGAAGCCAGGGCGGCGTCGGAAGTCTCGAGAAACCCCGATCGCGCACTTTAACGAGCGGTAAGCGGACAAGCTGCGATCGCCGCGGGTCCGCCAGAAACTCGCACTATTTTAGTTTGTTAAACTGGTCGAACAGCGCGGGTTTGGCGCGGGTTGCGCGCGTGCGGGCGGCGGGCGGTTGGGGGTGCCCGGAACGGCAGGCTGACAATATAGATATATACGTATAACTGTGTGCATGACATTTGTGGCAAGCTGGAAGAAGGGGGGTGGGCTTGGGCTTGGGCTTGGAAGTCTCTCGCGCGTGACCTCTGGTGCGGGTCTTCGGCCTACGCCACACGCAGCCCCGGGGGAGGAGGCGAGCAGCAGATGAGTAGATGCAAAAGATACAGACAGATGCAAAGATACAGTAAACATTCACCAAACAGGAGAGACGCTGAGATATGCAGCATGAACATGGCGTGTAAAGAGTGCCCGCTGTTGGCCATGTTGGCCATGTTGACCATATCATATGTTGACCACGTTGACCGCGGAACGAAGTTCACGGCCAACCAGACCCGGCCCGTGCGGCAAAAAAGCAAGAGACGCACCACCGCAGCCCGCATGGATATCAAACACCCTCAACTCAGACCGCCGAAACGGCAGAGAGTAAAACTACACCCAATTTGCACAAACATGATTCGCACTGTCGTCACTTTTCACTTTGGTCTCTTTGGCCCCCGGCATGGCTGACCGGCCGGCGTCGGCGCGTTGCTCGTCGGTCCGCAGCAGCTCCGCAGCAGCTCCGCAGCAGTTCCGCAGCGACCGAGGCGCCTTCGCCCGCTGCAGACGCTGCAGACGCTGCAGGCTGCAGAAAGTCAGCTTCCAAACTAAAAAAAAAACGCAGCGGTTCAGGACGTGTCTCGCGCCGCGGCGGTGTCGTACGTGTCACTCTCCCATCGCAATTCTCCCCTCGCGTCCCACGTCCCACGTCCGTCTCCCTGTCCTCGCAGCCCAGCTCGAGGCTCTGCGCAAATGCACCGACCGCCGGCTGCTTCCGCCGCTTGGATCGCCTGCGCCGTGGCCGCTCCCCCCCGCTTCCTGCTTCCACCATCCCTCTCCCCTCTCTCGCTCCCTCCTATATAGCCCGCCACCCCTCCTCTCCGTCGCGCTCGCCCGCACCTCACCCCCCCTCTCCTTTCCCCCCCCCCCCCCCCACACTCCCCCTCCATGGCCCTCCTAGTTCCCGCTCTCACCTGAACTCCCTCCCGCAGCAAGGCGTGCACTTCTCGACCATGCCGCCGCCAGCCGCCCTTCACCGCCAGCTCTCTGCTTTCCCCACCCCGCCTCCAGACGCATACTCCCACGTCCACTACGCCCTTCCCCAGCAACTCCAGCAGCTCCAGCACATGCCCCCCATCGCGCGCCCTCCTCCCGCAAGCGCCTCCGACCTCGCCCTCTACCGCCTTCGCTCTCCCTGCCCTGCCCTGCCCGTCCCTTCCCGCCATGTCTCGCACCTCCCCCTCCAGCCTGTCGCTCCCCTGCCTCCAGCGTCTCTCCGGCTAGCAGGCCCAGACCAGCTCACGCGCCAGCTCATGTCTCCCATCCGGTCCACTGCCACCTACCCTTCCTCCTCTCCCTCGGACTTTCTTCTCTCGCCTCTGCAGCCCGCTCCCACCACCGCGTCTCTCCCCGCCTTCACTGTCCCCGCCTTCGACCCCGTTTCCGCCGCTGGCTCGGCCTCTGTCTCGCCCTCAACCGTGTCTTTCTCGCCTCCTGTCCTGGCCACCGACGCAGACGAAACGTTCGACACCCTCGCCTCAAACATGGCCTGTCTCTTCTGGTTCACCCCGTCCGCCATCCTCCAGCGCTGCGCGGCACCTGCATCCTCACTTGACTCGGCCTACCTCCCGTCCCCGCTCTCTCCTGTCTGTCTGCCGACTGCAGAGTTTCGCGCCTTTGTCTCCTCTGTTCTTTCCCGAACCCAAGTCTCCCACTCTGTCGTCGCTCTTGCTCTCTTGTACATCTACCGCCTCAAGCAGTCCTCTCCGACTATCATGGGCACCCCGGGCTCAGAGTACCGCGTCTTCACCACCGCTCTCATCCTCGCAAACAAGTTCCTCGACGACAACACATACACAAACAAGACATGGGCTCAAGTGTCAAAGCTTCCCGTTGCTGAAATCGGCGTCATGGAAGTCGAGTTTCTCAAGCACGTCCGCTACGAACTGGCTGTCTCTCGGACTCAGTGGCTCAACTGGGGTGACATGCTCGTCCGTTTCGTCAAGGCCCGCCGCTCTGTCCAGTTTGCCTCTGTCTCTGTGCCCGGCTCCCCTGTCAGTCACGCGTCCTTTGATGGTCTCAGCTTCCCTCACATCTTGCCGTCGCCATCATCCCCACCTCCTGGCCAATCACCAGTCCAGCCGGTGCCTCCGCCACTTCTCCCGCAGCAACAACTGCCTCAGCGCCGGCCGTATATCCGTGGTACTTCGTCGGGTCAGAAACGGAGTGCTTGTGATGCAGACATGTATTCGCTCTCGCCCATCTCTCCAGCAAAACGTCTGGCTCCAAAGTCGCGTCGCGCTCTCGCTACACACAGTGCTTTGCTCCAGCAACAACAACAGCAACAACAACAACAGCAGCAGCAGCAGCAGTTGTATCCGCAACCGCCTCCGTTCGTCTATAGCACGCCAATGACTCCTTCAGCTGCCGATGACTCGCCACTGTTTTACGAAAACAGCATGCGCCGCAACTCAGCGCTGAGCACGTCTACGAACTTCTCCGCTCTCTTTCCGCCGCTGATTCCTTTGCTGGCTCCTGCTCGCTCGATAAGTAGCAACTTTCTCCAGCCGCAGACACAACAACATCAGCGTCCGATCAGAGCTTCCATGCATCGCTCATCAGCTGCAATGTTTTCGCAACCCGCGCAGCCGCTTGACGCCTTGTCTGACTTTTCCAACATTACAACGCAACAGCATCACATCCTACAGCTGCAGCCGCAACTTTCGCAGTTTCCGGTGACCTCTGCTTCTACCGGGCCTACGTCTCACGTCGGCACCTCGACTACCCCGGCCGTCTCGGCTGCACAATGGCCTTCGCATCTTGCTCCGTACGCGCAGTTCACGCAGCCATCGATGAATTTCGCGTCGTCAACACTCATGCACGCGGTCGGAACACATCCATTTGTCTACCCCGTCGTCGACGACACGGGTATGCCTGTTCCTCGACTCATGTCTGTCCGCGCAGGTCCTCCACTTCCTTAAATACGTTCATCATCCGGTCAAATTGATCTTGCATCTGCATTTGCTACATATTCCATCGATGCATTGCTTGTTACATTCTCTTTGTTTTCATTGTTCATATAATACTTTCTCATTTTTTGTGAGGCACATTCGGCGCAAGAGGTTGGTAGTCATCATTATCATCATATACATTTTATTGGAGAATCGGTTCATGCGCTTTCTTTTTTTTTTTTCTTTCTTTTGTCATGAAAAGATAATGTCTCTTTTTTTTTTCTCTCTTGGTTGCGTTTGTTCTAAATAATGATTGCATTGAACGTCGTTGTAATATGGTTCTATTTCATGTCGCGGTGTTTTTCATGGGAGTTGCAAAGTGCATATATATATTTCTAATCTATAGTTTATACAACATACATCAAAAACGCTACGCAGCAGCTTGCAACTCATTCAAACCTCCTTGCTATACTTTAAACCTCACGCTCCGCAAAGGACTGAATCATACCGGCAGGCGACTCCTCGTACTCACGATACTCCACATCCACGATTTCCCCGGCATCATTCTTGACGACAGCCGAGTTACACTGCACGAATTGACGGCGCGGCATTCTTTTACTCAGCACGACTTCCCTAAGCTTCGCAAGTTCAGGCGGCACAGACGTGGCATCTTTGTAAAGTGCGAGACCACGTTCGACATCACCGCTTGACTTAAACACATGCAATTTTTGCAAGTACGCCTTAACTGCCGGTCGTCCGTGACTCTCTACTTTAGTTCGATCCATCGAGATCTCAAGTTCGCCTGTCTCGGAATTCGGCACAATCTTTACAAAGCTCTTATCCCCGTACTCGAGAAACTGCTTTAAAATCGAAAACCGTGCTTGCATGTGTGGTTGTCCCCACTTCCCAGACTCGGGATCCCAGTACTCAAGCGCGACCAATCCCGCACGCGCCATCAATAGATACGCAATGTATACGACGTCATCCGCGAGACCAAGCTCGGTTGAAGTCGCAGTGTGGCCGAAAATCTCAAGCAATGATGGCTCGGGGCACAAGTACATTGCAACGCACTCCGCGCGACACTCCTCGTATGAACCTGCAGTCATACCAAACACACTACCCCATGTCTGACCAGGCTTGTAGTACGTCGTCACTGGCTTGCCATCAATTGGCGAAACAGGCGGATTCGCAGCGTCAAAGTTAAACTCAGTCGCATCAAGTTGGGTGAGCAACTTGCCGCTACCGTGGCCAAGCAACTCGTGAATACCAACCTGGACCTCAAACGCGGGTCCTCGGAGTTTCTCGTACAATTCCATATCTTCGTCGCGAATGAACGGTGTACGCTCGTTACCAGATTTAGCATTCAAAACGTTACCCAGTGAAACGTTCTTGAATCCAATAGTCTGCCGGATATCGTCGTAGTTCGGGATATTGATACCAGCG
Source organism: Myxozyma udenii (assembly GCA_030705025.1). NCBI lineage: Eukaryota > Fungi > Ascomycota > Lipomycetes > Lipomycetales > Lipomycetaceae > Myxozyma > Myxozyma udenii. The sequence continues at coordinate 67,565 of JANIWG010000043.1, forward strand.
GGGATACCACTACCAGCGAACGTCATAACTTCCAAAGACGTGAAATCAGGCGGCGTAAACACATCCTTCTCAAACTCCTTACTCCACGGAAGCAACTTAATAAACGCCTCAGCTCCGTTCACAAGAGCACCAAAGGTCTTGGTGCGTTCCTTGTTAACCATCGCAATCAAACCTTCCCATTCACCGCGAATTCCAGCGGGATCGCGGTACGTTTCAATGAACCCAATATTGGTCTCCACAGACGGACCAACATCCTTAACCCACTCGCGCTGAGACTCCTTATGCTTCTCCATGCTACCATCATGAAAGGCCGAGACATACGCACCAAGCATCCGATCTTGAACATCGTTCGCAGCGTATTTCTTTGCGAGATCCAAATTCTCAGCAATCTTGGCCATCTCGCGCTCATGATCACCGTACTTAAGCACAGCTGTACCAGCACTTCCATCCTCAAACTTCACTGGAAGCTCAGTGACACCGTCACCAGCATCCTTAATCGTCGGATCACTCGTGCCCGCAGCAATAAGCACAGTGAATTTACCACTACCTTCCTTCACTACACGAGTGTTTTCAGGCAAAATAATTCCACCAATAGCACTATGAATCGCTTCAATTTCCCCCTTCGTGATAACCTCAGACCCAGACTGTGGGTAGTATCCAGTAACGTTACCTTTCTCCGGGTAGCCGAGAAGCGTGCTGGATGCTGGTTCGACCGAGTAAATCGCATCAACCACGTTATCCGCCACAGAGACCCCAAGCGTTTTCACCACTGCAGCAATAAACTTATCACGCGGCAATCGAGGCACAAACTTCACGTCACCAAAACTCTTGTAATTTCCAAGATTCGACAAAAACTGCGAAAAGTAATCAAACAGCTCGCCAACTTCTTCCGTTGTGAGTACGCCCGCTGTCTTCAAAGTCATGACATCGACAATAGAGCCTTCTTCTTTAAGCTTGCTGTAAACAGCCATAATCATGTCATATATCGCCTCCGACTCCGGACTAACTTGACGAAGCACGACACGGGTACCATAATGTGCAGCCCTGCATTTCTTTAGTTAGCACTCGGATCTCGCAATGAATATAAACTTTGGTGATCTTTTATTTACTTTGAAAAGTAATGCGCGTATAGCTTCTCCTTGAGAGTCAACGCCTCAAAATGAACTTTGGCTGACAAGTTGCAAATCGGCGCTTTCGCGTCAGCGTACAATACCGAAGCACCACTCATCTCTGGTGTCGTATCGGATGATGACTTCTCTACAACAGCTGGGGAAGATGACGTTGATGAGTATCGAATAGTCTTCACAGAAGATCCTTGATTAAAACAAACTGAAAATGTTCGTGTAATTCGGCGTGCCAATTGACTGCGCAAAAACATCTATTTGGAGATGCAAGTGTACTCAGTCAATTGAAAGCTCACTTATCTTCGATGACCGCCGCCGGATCGAGGGCTTGCTTGAGCGCGCGCGGGGCTCAAGCTGTGCAGAGCGCCGCGCTGTATCGTGTACTTACCCCAACCCCGGATGGAGGTCCCAATTGCATATATATATGCACAGATATAGGGTCGACGCGATGCCCATTGCACGATATCAGATCAAGCTGTTATACAGGACATACTGCTCTATATTTCTGCGAAAAGATTTTGATTTGATCTAGAAGCACGGTGGATATATACGGCTGCTGTGGACATTTACAGATCTGACGTGATCCCGGGACTGTCGAGTTACAATTGACTTGGAGCATCGCAATATTGAGCTCAGTACTGTTGAAACGAACTCTACAACGAGTAAAGAATCTGATTCATTTGACTTTATAAACTCAAGAATGACTATAAGTACTATAGTATAAAGCGTGCATTATCGTATGTCATCACAGTCTATGACTCGTTTACGATAGTCGTCAACTTTGCACACAGGACGAGATGAAGTTGGAAAAATTACGGCTTGGGATAGCAGAAGCAGAGAAGAGTCGAGACGAGGATGAGCGCAATGTTTCAAATTATCTGATATCCAATGGTGCGTCATTTGCGTCGACAGTCCGAGTCGACCAAGAACGAGTTTGGTTGAAACGGCAGCAGACTGCGGCGGAGGAAGAGCGGAAATCGCTAGAGGATACGATTTCAAGAAAGAAAGCACAAATCAGTACTTTGGAATTACGAAAAGAAGAATTAGCGGAGGCTAAACGACAATTGGCTGGTCAAACGGCCGCGGTACAGAAATGGAAGGAACAGTTACAGGCAGAGCGACAACAGGTAGATGAGCTCAGTGAGAAAATAGCTATGCAGAGACGTCGTGTTTGTGAAGATCTTAGCAAAGTCTATCCAATTGAGCCGGTATGTGGGCTACTTAACTATATCACAGAACGCTACTAACTGTATTAGATTGTTGGAAAATCACTGGCATTCTCAATCAGAGGCATTGAGTTACCGAATACGTCATATAACGGATACGATGAAGCACTTTTAGGCACAGCTCTTGGTTACACGGCGCACTTGGTTTACTTGTTGTCATTTTATCTCGGAGTGAAGCTTCGGTACCCAATATACCCCGACGGGGACCACTCATACATCGAAGATCCTGTAAGTATATTTCAGGGATCACGGACATTTCCACTGTGGTCCAAAGGATCAGTGTATTATCGATTCGAGTATGGTGTCTTTTTGCTGAACAAAAGCATCGAGCAACTCATGAACTCACAGTCCCTGCTTGTGATTGATTTGCGGCACACACTGCCAAATCTCAAGTGCTTGCTCTTGGCTATGGAGACACAGAATTGACCCACAAGATGTCCTGTGTTTGCATTATTCGAGTATTACGGATCCACGATACAGTATGATTGGTCAGAACCAGTGAAATGTTGAATGCACGATGAATCATTATTAATTTTCTTGAGGTACTTTTTTATTACAAAAGAACATGTAAAGCTCTCTTTAAAACTACTCGCCCGTGTGAACGAATGATTTGTATCTTTTATCGTCCATCAGGCTTTCAAGTTCCGATGCTTCACTTAGACTTATTTTGCAAATCCAACCTACCATACTTAGTGATCTTTCGCTTGCATTTTGCATGAATAAAAAAAAAGGATAACTTACCTCGTCTGTATGGGTCCTGGTTTATCAGACCAGGCTTCTTATTTAATGCCTCATTGACTTCGATAATCTCACCCGACACTGGCGAATAAATATCCGACGCTGACTTGACTGACTCAATCGCACCAATGGTTTCACCTTCAGTAATCTCCGTGCCCACGGTCGGCAGATCAACGTAGACGACATCTCCAAGCGCGTCCGCTGCGTATGACGTTATACCAATAACACCTGTCCAGATTAACTAAACTGACTTCAAGAAATTAGCCAACCCGACATACCTCGCGTGGTATCTTCCAGCGCAATCCACTCATGATCTTTCGAGTACAGAATACCTATTCCAACTTCAGCATAGTCCATATCAAAGCTGTCAATTGAATATGTCAACCGTACCGGTAGGAAACGAGTCTTTAGATGAGTAAAGTCTCCGATGTGAGTAGAACAGCTCGGGTTGCAACAACCTGCTTCTCGACGCGTTCGAAAAAGTGCCAGTGTTACCCCGGACGGCCGATGTCGCTGTCAGTGCATATCGGTGAGATAGGATGCGACGAGAAGATCGTAAAGACATTGTTGGTACTGAGTGATTGAATCGTTGTATTTCAAGTGTTATGGCTTGACTAGCTTTATTCCGGTGGATCGACTCGAATACCACACGTCTTCCTGAATTCCAAACAAGTGTTGAATGAGATCAATGTTCACATTCATCTAAACGGCATCTAATCCGAAGTGCGGTTGTAGACTTTATAGCGTAAGTCAAGGGTGTTGTGACGCTGGGAGATTCACATCGCTTCACCGGCCGCGTCGGACAAACTTGAACAACCCCGCATTCATCGGATAGAGCTCAATAGTCGAGCACGACACGGCATTCACCAATTATCCAAAGTTTAGCTACATTTACAACGCGAAGCTCAAATTTCAGGAATTTACTATTAGCGTGCCGGCACCGACGACACAAGGTTGACACTTGATAACCGATCTCATGGCTTCAGAGCAAGATATGCCAGCGTCGGCACCAACTTCGCTGCCCGAATCAATCGCGCCGCCAGGTCCAATTCCACCTCCAAAGCCATCATTATCGCAGCGACTACGGGCGGATCTTATGGACGCGACAGATAGAGCTGATAAATCTTTAGAAAAAGCTAGTACTATCCTGTCATCGTCATCCTCACTTGATCTGAATTTGATGACTACTCAATATGGACTCATGTTTCTATCCGAGATCATACGCCTTACACATAAGCGCCGGTCCGCAGTCATCCTTGTACGCAAAATTATCGAGCTTTCAAGTGTACTCAACACGAATTTCGTCACGAAAACTACAGTTGTGCGACCTGTTGATCAAAAGGCACCCGAGCTCGCGGTAAAACTCCGCCGAATGTCTTCACTGATTTCAGATGTGCGAATCTTTAACAGACTATGGGGAATAATCGGTCTGCTTAGATGGGCGATTTCAGTACTCAAAAACCCACCAAAGGATGTTATCCTAAGACTCATTGCAAACGTTCAGGTTGTATCCAACACACTATACCAGCCACTAGAGAATGCAGCATACCTGGCGTCGCATGATATTATCAATCTAGACAAAACTTTAGTGAACAAGCTGTGGACCGTTTCGTCGCGTCTTTGGGCACTTCATGTTATTTTGGAATTCGTCCGTCTTGGTCGGGAACATACACTGGCAAAAGCGGCATTAACGTCCTCAAATGAGAAAAAATCGGACGGTGAAGTAGCTGTTGCTACACAAGCGCGGACACTATGGCTACGACAACTTGCTGTTAATACTGCGTATTTGCCATTGACGATTCATTGGTCTCTAGAGAATGGGTGCTTGAGTGATCTGATGGTCGGCTTGCTAGGCACGCTGGCTGGTGGAGTTCGGCTGATTCCGTTGTGGAGATCTACCTGAGTTACACAATCGTAGATGTACATAACATATTTAAATGGAGGATGTTTATTACAGACATGATCGACAACGTAAAAAAGTTTGCCCTTAAAAAAACTTCATTTTCCTTTCTCATCATCAAAACCGCAAAACTCTCATGCAGCAGGAATACCCTCCAAGTTAAACTTGGCAATCATTGCACGATTTCCCCGTGCATCCTTATTCAGTTTTGTAAAATACTTTAGAGCATCCTCAGCATTCTCTGACTGAGCGGCTCGCTCTGCCTTCTGCTTCGCTTGGTCATCAAGCATCTGCTGGAAAGCACGTCGAAGATCATCACTTGGTAGTTTGAGGACTTTTCTGCATTCACGCGAAATGCGTGCTGCATTTCCATGAACATAATCGACGGACTCAAGTTCCATAACAAGTTTCTTTGCAATTTTCTGAGGCACAACATTCGGAATCTCAGACGCAACGTAGGCAACACCTGCAGCAACTGCAACTCCGAGAAGAGGAACAAACCATTTGCGCATATTTCCAAGACCAACTATCGACGTTATCTTCATAAGTCCATTGACAATAGTACTGGGAACAATGCCAAGCGCCTGGCCACCAGCGACAGTTGCCAAAGTAAGAGACATGCTCATACCCGAGATCTTTTCACTCTGTCCAAGATCAAAGTAGTCTGAAATCTTGATTGGCGCCGTGACAGAGACTCGTGCAAGCAAATCACGCTTTCGAGTGAACATAAGACTACTATTGAATATCTTTTCGCTGTAGTACGGTGTTCCGTTAAATTGGCGCAAACCAACAGCTTTCAAAACATTGAATCCGGCCGTCGTGTTCTTCCGCGCAAATTCTTCACATTCAATGACAGAATCTTGCAGTGCGTGGAGCATACCGTCGCGCGTGCCAACTGCGTATGAGTAGATTGAAAATATTCCTGGGTACTCCACATACTTTCGGGAACCAAAATCCTTAATAACGCTTTCAAGTTTGAACCGCGTGTGTTCATAAACGGTAGTACCAAGTTTCTCGATCCGTCCATCTATATCTTCACTCACTGAAACACTATCGCGCAATGTTTTCTCGTACTTTGGAGTAATACTATCAAGTTCAGATTTCAGTCGCTCAACCTCACTCTGAGCGAGCTCTTGATTATACGAGCTGAGGGCAAACACATCATCCAGTAGATTCAAGAGATAAGTTTTTGCAGGTGCAAGTTTCGAAAGAGCGCGCTTTTCCAAAACAAAATTCCGCAGACAGCGTTCAAGACGATTAAAGTCAATTTGATCAGGACTATCACCATTGTCTCCATTGCCATCATTCCCGTCATCATCATCATCATCATCATCGGGTGATCCTGTTGGAACACGATTTGAGCTGACGAAATGCACCAGAGCCTCAGCATGGTCGTGAGTTTGAGGAGACAACTTCGAAACCTGCTCCAGAATCTGACGCATACAGCGCTGCTTATCCTTGATGTAATCAAATCTGTTTACAACAATAAAAATAAATGCCTTCTCGTGAGCAGCGTTCCAGATGAACTCTTTCGCTGACAATGTAAAATGATTCTCAGCGCTGACAACGAAGACAACAACGTCAATTTCTTCTTGTCGAGCAAACACTGCAGTTGTTTGCATGGAATCCATATTCAGTCCAGGCGCATCGATGAGAGCAATATCCACAACTCCATTTCGAAGCAGACTTTCCTCAGGCGGTCGTCGATCGTCCACATAAACTTTGAGTAGAACGTACAAATCCGGACTGGCAGCAAGACGCTCGAGTTCGGTCAGCGGAAAAACATCGTAAGTGCGCTCATCTTGTCGACTATAAACGATACCGTGAGGAATAGCATGAACTTCCTCCACTCCATTGTTAACCTGAGCATCCAAAACCTCACAGAAAACGTTTGTACACGGCTGCTGATCTTCAGGCAGAACTTCCCGTCGGAGAAGAGCATTGCAGAACGTGGACTTTCCAGCGTTGAGATCACCGGTAACAAGAACTTTGGAAGACGTGTCGTCAATTCGCTCACGAAGCGACATCAGATGTTTCAAAGCTTGAGAGATTTTACCGTCCAAAAGGGAGGCAATCGCGGTTTTCTCTAGACTATCCATCAAAGAGATCGGAGATGCCGCTCCAAGCTTGAGATCCAGCTTAAGCACATTGAAATCATGGGAAATCTCAGTACTCATCAAGCGTGGCGGCTGTACAGAGCCAGCATCCGCGCTGCTTTCCGACGGAGAATCATCTCCAGGGTGAATATCGGAAACTTTTTGTTTCATTTTCAGCCCGTCTGAAGAAGAGGTCGGGTGACTCTCTGTAACCGCGCGTCGTATCTGAGACGGGCGACCATCGGATGCAGTACCGCTAGCGCTAAAGGGGCCGTCCACGCGGCGGAAGATAGGATACTGTGCGGGCCACTTGTGATTCTGTGCCTGAAGTTCTTTGAGAATACTGGTAACTGTGGCGATTGCTCGTCCAAGCGCTGCACGGTTTTCATTATAGTGAAGCTGTTGTACTTGAAACTGTATTAAACGCTGTGTGTCTGCAACTCACTTGTCAGTTTAAGTTGCCTCTTGATAAAAGAAAAAAAAACAAACCTGCATCATGACTTCCGAGACCCGATAGTGATAAAAGTTGTGGCTCATCGGAGTTCGGGTCCAACGCGATATCATCAGCAATTTCACCAAAGTCAGCCGTGTCCTTGTCTGGCGGGAGTGAGGCAGCATAGCCAGAATCGGCAGATGAGACCAAAAATTCACGATTTATAGGTCTTCTACCTGACGAAGGTCCTGGCCGAGAATCCAAATCAAAATAAGAAGAACTCATTGTTCGTCTCTAGCAACTCCTAACGCGTTTCCTCCTAGTCAGTTGTCATGCAAACAAGCCGCCACCGTCTTCCAAGACTGGCAATGAGACCGAATTCGACCAAAAAATTTAGAGTGGAAATAATCCGTACTCCAGAGCTCAGATACTCGCAAAAATCTTCGCAAAAAGACAGTTGATATTATGACCGTCTCGTTTGTTTCACAGCCGATTCATCCCGGACTGTTTGTAACATGAGAATTATCTCTCTCCATGTATGTATAACGTTGATGCAGTTGGGAGTTTTGGACATCGCGACGATCTGGCGTGACGAAAGCGAAAGTTTCGATCAGCGAACTTCAGACGTACAGCAAAAATCGAAAGCTCCACAAACCAGACATAGCTGATCTTTAACTAACGCTGAAGATCAAAACCAATGAAATATTTGCGATGTTTGAATTATGTTCTCAAAAAAATGTTTAGTGACTTTTGCTTCTTATAAAAGCAAAGCAATTACAGAAATTCTAGGAAAAGACCGTCAAGGTTATATTTAAAGTTCAGAAGAAAACGTCAGTTTAGTTGAAATTGAACAATAAACAAGATCGGAAGGCGCAGAAGTTTACGCGTCGCGAGGCCAGTAGGCCCATCAGCAGCGGACCTTATAATGTTGACGGCGCGCGTGTATCAAACCGAAGGTGCGCATGACGGCAGCGTGGACAGAACAGTTATGAACGACCAGGTCTTTCTCGGAACGGCAATGGAAATCACGTCCGGCATTGCGAAGGGTTTGTCGCTCGGAGTCGAAGAGACGTGTGACGCGAGCAGCACGCGAGCAGCATCCACATCCCTCAGTTCGCAACACCACGCAGAAGGAAGTTGGAACAGCCGACTGAGGTGGACGACCTAACGCCCTGGAAGACAGAGTAGAACGGCGAGTGCCGGTAGAGTGATCTCGAGTTCTGGAGAACAACTGACTCATCCATCTAGGTAGCACTTTTAATGATCATCTCTGTCTAGTCTATCCCGATCTGTTCTGATCCACTTTCATTTTTGCTGATCCAATGCTCAACAGGAAATTGATAAGAATTGCATAAGTATTGACAGGAGCAATTGGTTGGCGATGGCTGTCCAATTGGGTTGTAAGGATTGCTACTGCAGTATTATGGTGCTTTCCAGTTCATCAAGTAAAACAGGTTTTTTTTGTTGCGTGGCCCGTGTTTTCTTGATTGTATTTTTTAGGCGTTTTTGAGCTACGCTATTCATTTGTTCGGCATCACAATCATGTGTGAGAGAACTGACTAATTCGCTGAGTGCTGAGTCTAGATTCGATCCATCTCTATCTGTCGGTGTTTCCTCCGTCTCTGTGTCCGCTTGTTCAACTAATAGATCTTAATTACCTCTACCGTGATGCATATCCGTCTGTCGTCTTTTGATATTGGGCCTCTTCGCCACTTTTTTGCACTCCTTCGTCGAATCTTCCAATTTAGGTTCTTCCGCTCCGATTTGTATACCCCGATGTCGTTACAGCCCACGCTGTCACAAATCACGGTCTCTCACAGCATTCATATCATTTCTGGCAGCAAGCCGCCGTAAGGAACCGTCTTGCCGAACATCTGAAAACTGTTATTATACTCATCACCTCTTGGTTGTTCCAAATTTGCAGACTTACGTGTCAAATAAGGACTTTGACTATATACGTGCAAGCACTGATGACGCATCGATCTATATCAAAAATTTACGTGAGCCTCTTGTTGTGTCGTGAGTTTGTCTTTGAAGGGCCACGTAGTAGTGGGAAAACCCTGAAAGATTCCGCGCAGCAAAGATGCTGTCGCTGCACTCTCGATGAATGGCGATGGATTGCACGTCGCTAACTACAGTGTGTGATTGTACATAGTTTACGAATCACTCTCAACAGCCGCGGCGCGTTGAGCGCGATGTCAAGAGCGCTGCAGATGCGCCTGTTTTATGTACATATTTAGTGAATATAATGTAATGTTAATTAATACATTCTAAACTACTCATGGCTAAAATCAGAGGAGTATATTTGACTGGAATATATTCATATTACTTGCTCGATGCTGTGTATGGCACAAGTGGGCGATAGTCCGATTTCTCAGTCCCTAGAATAATGCCTGGGAGGCTCCCGGCCCGTACCCTATGAAGCCTGACTCGAATAGCGACGGAGCGGAGAAAGCCCTCAGCCGAAATTCAATATGAATTCTGCATTAGGACAAGTAATGAGAAACGTACGCCGACATCGCCGGACCGGAGTATGGTCCACACGGATGCTTGAGTAATCGAGCACACGCCATCGACGCCGAATGAACCCCGACGGTGAGCCGCTTTCTAGCTTGAGCGCAGCAAACCCGGATCCCAAGCCCGCCGGAGATTCATGGTCCGAATCAAAGCTAAGTCGAGACCGCATCACCAATCTCGTGTCTGAAGATTACAGAAGATTACTGACACGATTCACGCACGCAGTTATGCAAGTCGGGATTGGAATTATGCGGACTATTCGAAGCACTTGCGCGAAATGAACGGCAGACTCCGTCAAACTCTCTTGAGCCTTGACGAGCGTCTAGTCCGTTCTGAAACGCGCGTGACTCTTTGATCAGCTATTTGCGACGAACCACTTCAACGAAGACTAGGTTCGAGACAACGAAAACGGCAACAGCGCTTGACGTGGCTTGGCTTCAATTGTGTTGTCAAGCTACACGGAGTCCCGAGGGAAATTGTTAGTGATCGAGATCCGTTATTCATTTCACGCGTTTGGCACAGTGTTACACATTTTTTGGGATCCAACTTGGCTCTGTCGACCGCCAATCACCCCGAAACCGATGGCCAGACGGAACGAACGATTTCGACACTAAATCAGTTAATTCGCAGTTTTTTTTTCGCAGCAACTTTCAGCTTGGTTTACTTTCTTACCGATGTTGGAATTCGCATATAATGCTTCGTACCATTCCGCGATTCAGACGACACCATTTATCGCAGATCTTGGCTATCACCCTACTCCTCCGGCATTCCGCAATCTGCCGGCTCATTGAGGTTATCTCGGCTTCTATGGACAACTTCAAGGACAAACTCCGCGCAATTTTGGAACGAACCAAGACTTTTCTCGCCGAACGACGAATGCTTATGGAAAGTAACGCTAACCAACATTGCCGACCAGCACCGCAGTATCACGCGGGAGATTGGGTTCTATTACATCGTGACGCTTATCGCTCGACCGCTCAGTATCTCAAAGCTTAACCGGTATATTTGGGACCTTTCCGACTCGTCAAACAAATTTCGGACGTCGATTTCGAGGTGGATTTTCCCGCAGAATCGTTGAAACACCGCGTCAAACATGTTCGAGATTTCAAGCCATATATTGAACGTGAATACTCGATGTATCCTAAGGACCCTCCCGCGACGTTGGAACAAGCTGCTGCTCGATTGCACGAGATTATCGCCATTGCTGGAGTCGATTATGCGACAAAGGAAATTTTTGTTTATTGGGCTGACTGTCGTCCTGGTCACGCCGCTGCTATCCCTGCTTACATGTTTTTCAATCAAGTACCGGCCGACTTACGTGAATCCCTGTTGCAGAACTTGTCGCCGCGTTTTAGGCCGAACGTGTCAGCAGCGCGGGCGCAGCACGCCGCTCGCGTCGAAGCATTAATCGACGACTTCGTGAACAGCAATGACTTAAAAGTCCGTCGTCGAACTTTCGATATCGCTCACGCGCACTCACGCGCAGACTTACTATATTTGTTGTTTTCTAGTTTCTTCTTAGCAAGGCCAGGCCAGCCTATTAATTGCCGTGGTCTCTCCCTTGATGTATTCATGATAGATATATAATAGACAACATTAAATCACATTCGGACCTTTGTTATAAGCTTTCGGACTTCCTCGGACTTTTCGGAATTTTGGACTTTCAGGTTTTTATCGAACTCGTCACATAATATTGTCTGTTGGGGATCAGGTCGGAGAAGGACGGAACAGAAGCGGAACGGATACGGACGGATTGTAAGACAGAACGGAATATATTATTGTCGTTATCCAGAATATCATATGTACAAATGATGGGAAGCACGCGTGAAATAAATAGACAGAAACGGAGATAAGAAACGGAATCATGGAAACAAGAGGACTTTTTTTTTAATTGATCTGCATTGAAGGAAGTATATAGGACTATAGGTTACAGGCAGAGGTTAAACAAGTAAAGAAAACAGGACAGACAAAACAGACAAAACAGCCAAAATAGACTACCCAGAAACTAAGCAGATCAGAATTTAACTATAACATAGGCACATAAACTTAGATAGGAAGCGTGGCCGCATCCACACTCACTTCTGGAAAGAAACAAACAAACACTAAGGACGCGCAGAAAGAGGTGGTCCTAGGATCGCAAGAAAAAGAGCCTGGAGGTCGGCCGAGAACTGGGGAGGCGAGTAGGGGGGAGGCCGGCGCGAGCGCAGGCGGGAGTGGAGGCGGTGGAAAAACCCTAATACATCAGTTCGACATGACCGACCTGATTGTCCACATTGTCAGTTGCGGCCATACCTAGGATAAAGCACAGTGTCCCGTCTGCTCCGCTCCTGTTAAACTCCTATGGGCTCATTTAGTACTACGGTAGGAGACTACGTTGGAATCATGAGTGCTGCAATTTTTTTTACTACAAAGCCCTCTCAACAGGGTTAGGGCCAGTGAAATTTGGAATTTGCGTTGGAGCTGCAGAATTATGCCCTGTTCTTACCGCAGTTACAACGTTAAATTGGTTTACTCCGCGACGTCATCGAGTCTCGGAACGGTCGATCAGTCTAATCGTGGAATGTATAATAATTCATATTCCTATACCATATCCATCGACGACGATTCTCAGTGAAGAAAAATGGTTTAAAAATTGGGACCACAGGGCTTGCTGGTGCATTGGTTGGAATGAAGGGCATTACAACGAACTGATAATGTCTCCCATTTGTGTTGAATCCGGTTTTCTCTTCATCCCTTGGTTTGATCCTGATCTGGTGATAGCCGAACATCAAATCGATGTTTGAAAACGCTGACGCTGGTCCGATTTGCGTCAGTAAATCATTGATGACTGGTCATGAAAACTTGTTTCCAACTGCTTTCGCGTTCACTAAGCGATAATCGACGCACATCCTCTTCGTTTTCTCCTTTTTATTGATCAACAGTACGGGTGCCGAAAATGGTTATGTCGATGGTGTGACAAAGCCTTTCTGTAACAGTTCTGCGATCTGTTTATTCACCTCTTCGTTTCCCGAAGTCGCCATACGGTACGGACGCCGAAATATTGAGCGCATTCCTGGTTCAAGTTCAGTTTTGTGCATCAAATTTCCTAGCTCAGGCGGCCGGGTTGACGGTTCATTTGTCACCACATCCAAAAATCTTGCCGCAATGAAATCTGGTATGTAGGTCCGGTGCTGATTCTTTGTCTAGTTTTCCCGATATGATTGCGCACACATAAGCCGATTCACACTGCGAGGCGCTGTCGCGCGTGTTATGCTCCGATTTCGTTGATATAGATGCTACAATTGTCAATATTGCCGTCGTTGTCGATGGTTGTTGAGGTTGGCGGAGTTGTCGGAACTGAGTTAAGTTGAGTTGAGTTTTTATTAGCGTGCATACGCCAGTGCTTCGATTGGGCTTCGAGCAAGTCGTCATTTGGCGTGAATATTTCTCGACAGTCGGAAATGCTGCTACAGGCCAGAGTGACGGCTACTGCCGTCCAGTTCCCCCGTTCGTGCTGTCTCGTCTCATCCTGCACAAACCTGCGTTTATGTGCGTTTTAGGAAGTTGAAAAGTCAGTAGTCTTGAGCCTCACTTAGTGCGGCTGAGCATGTAAGTTGATCATGGCCGATTTTGCTGGTCGTAATGTAAATTGGCTCCGGATGGCCAAGCTGGTAAGGCGTCAGACTGTAATGGAAACAATCATCTGAAAATCGCGTGTTCGAGTCACGCTCCGGAGAATATTTTTTTTAATTTTTTTTTTTTTTTTTGGCTCATTAAAAATGGGGAGAAAATCGCGAGCGGTGACTATGGGCCTTTGTGAATGGGCCTTTGTGAATGGGCCTTTGTGAATGGGCCTTTGTGAGGTCTGCTGGGGATGTCGCGCCGGGATGTTCGAGGGTTTTGCCATGTTGGGGATCTGTGTATTTGAAAGACATGCGCGGCTTTATAAATTACAGGCGATGGTTATGTCGTCTTTTGACAGCAGGTGTTTAGTTGAATTGGTGGATAGAGATTGGTGACCGTGGGGAAACGGGGGCAATACGAAGAACAGCTTCATAATTGATTACTATGGCAATTGTGAAGTTAATGCTGAGCATATTCGCGCGTTTCGACTCCTGATGTGGGCGTAAAAAATGATGTAAAAAAACAATGTCGCTTTCTAGACAAAGTCAATTAAGCTGTTCTATGTACGGACTCTATAAAACCTTCATGCACCAAGTGACCGAACCCGTTATTATGAGGTCAATACAAATAGCATCTCATAAATTGAAAAGTGTCCGTGCTGTGACGCCTCATCTTCAAGTCATTCAGGTAGTATGTAATCTTATTCTGGTTTGGTTGTCTCAACCGCCTTTGAATCTTTCTGCACAGTTACTCCGACAGCACCTTCCAGTTCTTGCAGAGATTGCAGATTTTTACCACTGCCTTTCCGACCTCGAGATTTGTGAGTTCCAGGTAGAGTGACTTTTGTCACTGGCTCTGACATCCCTAAAACTATCTGGGGTACAGCACCTGTTGAGTTCAATCTGAATGAGTAGGCAGTACGCGGAGAAGCAGAATGAGAAACAGAAGGCGGTGAATGATCCTTTTTGTTCATCCTAGTCTCATCGGATGAGGCACTTTTCGTTGATTCCGATGTACCTTCTGAAATTTCTAAGTCTGCCGCCGGGGGATAGGCGTGATTTTCCTTATTAGACATACGACGAGAATACCTGTCATTCCCATCATGTTCGCTAGTTGTGGAGACTCGCGCATATTCTGTTTCTTCGCTTGGCGTAGCAGAAGATGATCTTGAGCGACGATCCATATCACGAACAGAGCTTAAATATTTATTGACTTCCACATCAAAAGCGGCATTGAAGGGAGCAGTATCAGATGAAACAGACTTCTCGCTTTTATCGTGCAAAATTTTCAATACTTGTGGTATCACTACTGTGTCAACATCATGACCCCATATTATATCCAAATGCTCGTGATCATGAATAGGAATTGCTTTAGCATGCGGAGGTAGTTCCGCTAACATAGCGTCAATGTCAACCAAGGAATCCTTCGTGCCATAGAGAAGATGAACAGGACTTTTGATATTTTCCGTAGGAAAGTTTGCGACCTTGTAAAATGCTCGGCCATAAAGGCGCACACTGGAATTAACGTCATCATCAAACATTTGAAATCTTCTGTTTCGCATGATTTGAAACCAGTGAACAACCGACTTTACACTGGAAAATGAGTACAGATGAGCATAAGACGCAATTTTCTGATGAGGAGAGATATTTTTGCCACGCCAGTCAAATAGGAAAGTCAGTGAAATATCGATTAGGCGGACGAAAAGTGGCGGATCTGTTGTACAGTTAGCGATGATATAAAACATGGTTCAGACACATACACATGATACTCTGCCAGAATATCGCACTGGAAAGTATAGCGCGACGACCAAAAAACAAGTACATGATTCCGGGAGAAGCTTTGACCAAGGAGTCAACGATACCAATTTTGAGACCATCAGGGGCCATTGCAGGGGCCAGAGCGACAAGAAGATCGACCTGATCGTTTAGTTTGGGATGCATACCCAGAGCAGCAAACGCCTGGGCGCTACCTTGAGAGAATCCAAAGTATGACAAAGAGGTACTATTAGTTGTGTTCAAAATATAGGCGATTGTATCTGGAATGTCATAAAGAGCGAATTCGTCCAGAGAGAAACTCCAAAAGGCTGGATCTTCAGAACTGATCGACACGTGTTTTTTCGAATACTTGTTTCCTCGATTATTTCCTAGCTACAATGATTAGCAAGTTGTTATTTATCAAGTACCGCTTAACTTACCCATATATCGTAGCCAATGTCTGCCAGCACAAACGGAAGAGATCTCTTTGGATCTGTGAGACATACCCAGACTTCACTGTTCATGAGCAAGCCATGGTGCATGTAAATAACAGGCTTCTTAGCAGTGCTGTTTCTGATAGATTCTTGCTTTGAAAGAACTCTATGAATCCCGAGGAGATAGTTGTCGGTCGTTTTGACGATATGCTCCTCCGCGTGATATCCGTAAATCTGGCATAGAGACACAAAGTCCTCGGCATCATGAACCTCGTGCACGATTGTTCGCGCTTTGGTGGCCGCCGGTAAAAATGTGCGATATAAGACTCTAGTTGCGGATTCAAACAGGCTTATGACTGGCGACGGTAGCAAGCCGGTGATGTATCGTAACAGAGACTCGAGCATCACCAAGATCAGCCCAAGAATCAAGGGTGGCCACTCGAGTGCCCGGAGACGCCCAACTAAAGGTAAGCCCATTTTGTAGCGAGTTCTGCAAATGCAAAAATGAAAAGACGATGTCTCCCGTTTGAATGTTTGGAATCAGCTTTCTGCGCAAATGGTTACATGATCAAAGTACAAAGCTTCATGTCGCATGCACATTCACTTCGATCTTATCTCTTTTGAGATGGTTTTCGTGCAGCGTGAGATCATCGTTTACCCGGGACCGTATAAAGCCGCACAGAGCAGCGCTCCACGCATGTCGAGCTCATTGACGCGTGCAAGCCACAATTAAAGAGCGTCGGAAAGCTTAATCGGGAACAACGACAAAAAGTTTCCTCCGAAGGTCGAATGACTCTCGTTTCGACCACATCGTCCTGTATTCCAACGCAACCAGAAAAGGCTCTTGCTCACGGTCGCACGGATCTTTTGAAGTTTTGTTTAAGCTTCCGTTTTAAAATAATTGAATCGAATTACGGGTGCTGTTCACACGACAGGACTCAGTACAGCGAGAATCCATGATGGCCAACTTGAACACCTCGCTGAAAAGCTCACTACAAAACCTCACTTCGAACGCAGGTGCACGACTTTTTGCAACCTCTGCTACGCGAAAGGAGCCCCGGCATCTGCTTTCTATCGGGGGACTTACAGCAAAGGAGTTTGAGTTTCTTGTCGACAAGGCAGCGCAATACCGATCGCTCATCCGAAATGAAGCGCTGACCACGGGCGTGGAGCGTCAGCCACTTCTTGGTCATACTATCGCTATGATGTTTTCGAAGCGGAGTACTCGGACGCGAGTGTCGTCGGAGGCTGCAATCAACTACTTGGGCGGCCACCCTATGTTTCTCGGCAAGGACGACATTCAGCTAGGTGTAAACGAGTCGCTGTACGATACTGGACGAGTTATTTCGTCTATGGTCTCTTGTATAGTAGCACGTGTTGGACCACACTCGGATATCCAAGGACTTGCGGAATCTTCCTCAGTTCCTGTGATCAACGCCTTGTGCGACAAATTTCACCCGCTTCAGGCAATTGCAGATGTCTTGACCATCAAAGAAGCGTTTTCAGAAATCAAAGGATTGAAAGTTGCGTGGGTCGGCGATGCGAACAATGTGCTCAACGACTTTGCGACGGCGTGCGCAAAGAGCGGAATCCATATTGCGGTTGCTACGCCAGAAACACACACGGTCGACGAGGAGGTCTTTGCTGTTGTGAAGGCGGCAGCGGAGGAAACCGGTAGCACCGTACAGATTTGCCACGAGCCCCGAACAGCGGTGAAGGATGCGGACGTCATTGTGACCGACACATGGGTATCTATGGGTCAAGAGACGGAAAAGGCGGAGAGACTTCGACAGTTCGAAGGATTCCAAGTGACTACAGAGCTTGCAGAGCTGGGAGGTGCTAAGAAGGGCTGGAAGTTCATGCATTGTCTGCCGCGCAAGTCGGAGGAAGTGTCGGACGAAGTCTTCTATGGCAAAGATTCTCTGGTATTTGATGAGGCCGAGAACCGACTTTACGCTATGCTGGCGGCGCTTGAGGGCTTCGTGCTGAAGCGTGGCAACCTCTCGGAGACGGATTGAAGTCTTTCGAGAAACTGATTGTCATAGTCGATGTAGTATGTACATAAGTTTAACATCTGATGGCAGAGGTGAAACGAATGTTGAGAAGCTGGAAAAAGATGCATCATAGCGAGTTAATGTGCTGATTGTCACAGCTGTACAGTAGTAGAATTTATTTGCACCGTTCCCAGCTTGGTACTTAAGCTTGTACACGCGCGCAGGTGCAGCAGCCGCTGCAGGTTTATCTCGATTGGGAGGCGTCTGGGTAAGGGCTGTGACACGCCTCCGCAGACCTCAGCTCCTGCCTCGAATGCTCAAAGCGCTGCTCCTCCGCTTTCTTTCGGATCTTCCGCGCCTGTCTCGCCCCAACTTCTCCCTTCCCCGCGGCCGTCTCCAACACCCCGACATTGCGAACGTGCGTGCGTAGTCTCTCGCGTGGTCTGTCGCGTATCACGCCCGGACAGTCCAGATTATCTCGCGCCGTCCTAAGTCTCCGGTCTGCCTTCTGGCTTGCGCGCTTGAACTATCCTATCGACCGCTCAGCGGCGTTTTTCAAGAATGAAAAAGGCTCTGGCGCGCCTGCGCCCGAACCTCTCCGCGCTCTCCGCAGTGGAGGACTTTTACGTTGTTTTGGATGAGCCACATCGTGTCTGGAGCCCCGGCGACGCCATAGCGGGCTCTGTCGTACTGGACATCGCAAAGCCCATTCGCACGACTCAAGTGCGACTACGCCTGCTAGGCCAACTCACTATTCGCAACCCTGTCGTCAAAGGCGCTTCGTTCCGACACGTACTTTGCCACGAGGAGATCATACTTTGGAATGCAGCGGAAGCTACAAAGTCACTACCGTCTATGGGAGCTGCCGATGAGCGCAGCAGAGTGCAAGACAATTCGACAGAGTTAATTCAGCCTTCACCAACCACTGCGTCACAAAAAAGCGGAAATCGGTTTCTATCTATGCACAGATCGTCTTCTTCCTTGGATGCAGCAACATGTGAACCCTCGAATACCGACAACATCGACAACAATGCCAACAACGACACCGTATCAAGAAAATTGCCGCGTGGCGAACACACCTTCGCTTTTGTCTTCGAACTGCCAACAAAGGGCTTGATGACTTCACTCGAGTTTGAGCGTGGCTCTATTGTGTACATGCTCACCGCCTCGCATCATCGCCCCGGTCCATTCCCTCCCGCTGCCGCTCATCGTATATTCAACGTTCTTTCACCCCTTGATATCTCGGATTTGCCTCCACCGAAGCCGTCTATGTTGTCTGTTGAGATCAAGCAAAAATCAAAATCCAGTGGAGGTTCATGTACAGCAACTGCGATCGTCGAAACTGTATCCACCGGTTACCTTCGGGGCGATACTATTCCAATAAAAATCACTGTACGTCATGTTCGTGAGGTACACGCCGTGACGGGTGTTGTTATAACGTTTCTTCGAATTTCACGCGTTTGCGCAAACGACCTTGAACCGCTTTCTTTTCGTAAGGATTTGGCCCAGGTTATTTCACCGCTGTACATAGACCGCCGGACACTCACCACTACCGTTTCAACAAGTATCCGCATTCCGACTGACATCTTTCCAACCATCGACGAGTATCCGCTTGTTGCTTTCAAATACTGCCTTGAAGTCGTTCTCGATTTGTCTGGCCGTGCAGACCTCCCGATAGCTTCGACCGCAATCGCGTCGACTGCTGATGCTCCCGCGGTTGCAGCTGCGGCGGCAGCGACATCAATGTCTGCGTCAACACCTGGTGCTTTGGCAAAGCCTTGTGTGGATACCGAGACACTGAAACGAATGAAAGGAGTTGTCAGTCTGTGGACAGAGGTTGTCGTTGGAACTGAACGATCTGAACAAATCAAACCAACCTCCATATTAAACAAGTCGACGGTAACTTCGGAACAGAGTCGACCAAACATGCAGCGAAGACAATCTTCTCAAAGTCAGATCCGCCAATCACAGCAATCACAGCGACAGCCTTCATCCCCTGCAATGCCTATTGGTGGTCACAGTATACAAGGCAGTTCCAGTAGTAGCAACTGGCAGGCTTCAAGTTCCTCAAATGCGATGCAGTCTTCGGTGACTGTTCCGCCATACATATCCGAGCATGCACATGCCAGCTCAAGCTCACAATCCAACATGGCACCGCCGCAGTTACCGATACAACCACCGCAATCAGAAAACATTACACACCTTGATGAAAAAGAGAGGATGCGCTTAATGGAAGCTGCGCTGCTACCATCAGAGCCGCCAGCTTCAGGGGAGCCACCGCAGACACTTGCAGCTGATGCGCCACCTTTGGAATTGATTGAGGAGTCATCGAGTGCGAGCGGTGCTGCGGTGAGGAATGAAGATGGCGTGGACAAGCTTGAGCGCGAGCGTTTGCGACTGCTGACCCTCGCAAGTGCGCCAGAGTCGACAGATAGCGAGCCTCTGGATTATGTTGCAAGGGCACCTGCGGCTTATGATATTGATCGACATTTTGCCGACGATCTTGTGGAGGCAGCTGTTGAATCTAACGACGAAGATGTGCTGGAAAGTGCTGACTGGGTCCCTGTATACTCTCCAAATGCAGAAGAAGAGTATATATCCTTGGGTGGCTACTACCACGACTTAACGCCGTTTCGGGAACATTCGCAGGTTCCGGGAGAGCCAGGTAATGAGGCACATAGAGTTGATTATTTCGAGGCGCATACTGGAATAGATGGGTCACCAAGTGCACACACTGGTTCAGTCAGCACATCTGTTGTTTCTGCGATATGATTGGCGACTTGCAGAGGAGGAAATAAAAATGGCAATGTATGATTATGTGTACAATTGGTTCGGTGTTCTGAGTGACTATATGGAAGTTGTTTGTATCGAGCGTTTTGGACGGTTTTATTTTTATTTCCGGTAGTTATGACTTTTTAGTATGGAATGTTAAAGATATGGGAGTACAAAATGTGATTCTATTTTGCTATCATTAAACAACGGTAAATTGCACGTTAGTGATTAGTCATTATGTACATTCAAATGTCGATGGCCTGTAAAAATCTCTATTTCACAGAAGATTTTTACTACCGCCAAAATTGATATTTGTGATGATTAACTCTGCGATCATTCACGGATGCTGGTCGCATAAAAACGCCCGCAGCTGTGTAGATCTGTTTTCCTGTATTCTGCTGACTCACAGATCCGCCTTGCGGTGTCTGATGATTATCCCATGTCATCGTGACTCGCTGCAGTTTTCGAAGTTTGCGTAAACCAAACGCGATGATTAAAAACATCATCAATGTGGTACTGAGAGTGACTGCATAAAACCCGTGACCAGATTCCTCAAGGTAGTTTCTCAAGTTCATGCCATACAGCGCTGCAATAAAAGCTCCACCGGCTAATCCGAGAGCGAATACAGAAAATTTGAGCTCGAGAAGCATCAGAGAATTCCGATTAGCATCAAGAATCACGTTTATAATTTCTTCCGTAGTTCGTACGTTCGACATGGTGATATTTGCTGCCTGAACGATCTCGTCACAATGCTTGTAGTAGGACTCCAAAAGCATCTCGACTTCTGAATGATCTTCAGACGGTCTATTGATACCTCGCGCTTTCTCAGTCAAATACATGCCAACCAAATCGTCGTCCTGCTCAAGGATTTCGTCGATCGCGTCTCGCACGAGCGTTGCTTTCTGTATAAACGCTGCTAAAGCTTTGCTTTGTATCAGCAAGTGCCTCAACTTCTCGCGAACAATATCATCTTCTAGATCTGCAAGAATACCAGTGACTACAGATGTGTGAATTTTCATCTCTGCGTCAAGAGCTGTGATGGCTGAAATGAAAATGGCCTCTAAAGCTCGCATCTCGTATGGTAGTCCACCCATCGCTTTAGATCCTTGCCGTAGTTTGCCTTCCAAATCGTACATGAACACAGATTGAGTCTGAGAGTCCGTGGATCCATATGCATCGAATAAGATCACCATGTCTGCTTTAACAAGTGCTCTGATGTGAAGCAAATTGACAAGAATCGAGTTATTTCGAACGAGAATTGACGGCATTGTGGTGTAAGAGCCTGTGTCAAGCTTTCTCAGATCACGAGGGAGAAGACCGTGCTGTGCAAAGTTAGAAAAGTAAAGAAAACATCAGGTTACCACACACCTTGCTCAGCAGCTCCGATTTTCTAAATTCACCACTCACGACAGCAACATTGCCTTCAATATCAAATACTGTACATCTAACCAAATTACCAGCTTGAGTGGATTTTTGAACAAGACTTCGCTCAAGTAGCAGTTCCTCGATGGTAGACTTGTTCCATTTTCGGCGGTCGCTATCAAAGTCACCATTTTCAATACCTCGAGAGTTCGTATCTTTCCCTTTCCGTTTCGACCCGCCGTCAAACTGACTTGTAGCCTTTGATGCGACGTTTGACTTCGCTGCACTTGTAGTGAAGGGATCAGGCTTACCCGTCTGATCATTTTTGGAGGCTTTCTGTTGTTGATTTGAAGCTGCAGGGTCCCGGTCAACTGACTGTCTTTGGCTCTCTGGTTTTTTCTTGCTGTCCTGATTTGACTGTTGCCGATCTGAACTCTTGGTCTTGGTCGGCGATTCTGTATTGCCTTGATTTTCAGACAACTCGGCTGTGTTATCAGTTGATGAGCCGGACTCTGAAGCATCTGCGTCCTTTTCCAAGTTCATCCTTTCCAGCTCCACCACCCCATTTAGTCTATGTAATGGAGGAGATTTATCTGTTTTCATGTCCTCCACTTTAACTGACTGCCTTGAAGAAGACTTTGAGCTTCTTAGCGGACCTGACAAACTACCAAGTTTTAGCTTCAAGGGTTCCCCTTTTTGTACTGATGATTGTGTATGAAAACATGATTTTTGAGCAACATGTGAAGACAATGAATGCGCATCATTATACTGAAAGCGAGTTGGCGCGGACACCCACGATGCGGTTCTCAGGGTGTTCCTCCGTGCGTGAGTCGCAGTGAGATCAGCCGACGCCGCTGAGATCCTGATATGAAGTACGCCACAATACAGCCGAAACTGCTTGCAAGCTTGAAGTGGCGGAATCATAAGAAAATTTCAAAGAAAGAGGGCCAAAAGCTAGTCAAACTTCTTTACTTCTGCATGGAACCGTGCGCTGTGAAAATCAAGTCATTTTTTGAGAAATTCGGCTTGACGATAGTCCGCTCCAGATTTCCGTGTGCTCTGGAGAATAAGAGGTGTATAATGGCACTGTGCAATATATCACCAAAAATGCTTTTGAATAAGCTAAATATGCTTCAGACAACGCACACTGGCCGCGAACAGTCCGTGGAGAATCAATCAGTAAAGCCTTAAGTGTACCAAACTCTCTCTCCATCACAGCTACTGTAGCCATGGATGTTATCCTCCCAGCTTAACACCGTGAAAGATGGTGAGGTTACCCGGATGCATGGGTGCCCAGCATAAGCTTCCGAACTCCCATCGTGCGGCTAATGCTAAACCCCTAACCTTGATGTCCGCACTGGACGCGCCCGACGCGTCGAATCCACCACGTTGACGCGTCCGTGACGCGTCGGCATCATGGATTTCAAACCCCCTGCGATGTTCAGCGGAATATTTTCAACAGAACTCCAGTGTATTCGAATGCTGTGCGCTAATAGCCTAATACTACAATGGTCATTTAGTAGACAAATCTACATCTGTTTTAGTTTTTCAGCTGTTGGCGACAGTAACTAAACCAGCGTCTTAATCAAGAGGGCTCTTTTGTGAAACACTGAGGAGTTCATACGTTATTACCGTGACAGTCGTTAATCAACTTACGCCGGATACATAAACCAAGCTGTATACTGGTCAATTTATGTAAATTAAAAGTGTTGCTTGCTGCGATTAACTAGGTACGATGAGAAGTGGCCTCGTCGAAAGGGGATCCCGCGTGAGAAATGTTGGAGCGCCGCACCACTATAGACATGAGCGTCACTGATGTTCTGTAAATGTAGGAGCAAGTCATTGCTATAAAACTATTGATTTGGTTGTTAAAACGTGCGTGAGCAGTTTTGACATTACGTGATTCCTGAAAGCGACTGGCTATATGTATTAGGACATGATAAGAGTTCACGCGAGCCTTGTTGGCACTTCGCAGACAACATCCACGATTCGATGAGTGACAAGAGTTTAAAGTCAACCAGCCCCGCGCGGGTGACCAAGAAGTCGAACAACGCAAAATCTTCGAAAAACGTCACCTCCATCTTGTCATTTCTGACCAAATCCGCAGACTCTAAGGCAAAGACCAAACCAAAAGTGGAGACCGGCTCACCATCATGCACGATAACATCGGCAACATCTACAATCAGTACTCCGAGCGGATCAGGTACCTCGACATTTCTCGCGCAGATGATGAAAGCTGCCAAGGAGAACAAAGAACAACAAGAGGCGGAGGAGCAAGCTCGATCAATTTATGAAACTAACAAGAGAGACAAGGAAATAATTGACTTGTTGAGTGAAACATGGGGTCAGCCTGAATCCTCGCCATTGGTCAGTTACGAGAGACAGGAAGCAAACTCATCAGATATGCTGTCCAAGCTTCTAGCTTCTGCCAAAGAGAATCAGTCCTTACGACATGTTGATCTCCAGGCCCGTGAAATCTATCGAAGCACCCACACTGTTGACTTATCAAGCCCCGAAGCTGGCTCAGATCCACAAGACAAAGCATACTTCAACTCTCAAAGGGGTACAACTTTACGCGATAAGCTTCTGTTGTCAAATATCGACGAAAATCATGCTCTTCGCGTGACAAAAATGCTCAGTAAAAATGGATCTCACATCAATGCCGGTGCTCGTGTTTTCCAGTATTTTTCGCAAAACACAAACAAAATAGATGCGGATATGGAATGGGGGTTTCCTTATGGGGCGCTTTCTGGATGGACAAAGCAGCACTTTCAAGGTAAGTGAGACAATGATTAATTTTCTGGACAAAAAATAATTGGAAAAGATGATCATGAGAGAGCAGAGGCATTTAAAAGCGGTCTCGTCAGTGATATGCTCGATATGGGATATCAGCTACCTATCGAAATAATTGAGTGGATGACAGTCGAAGGTACGTTGCTTGTTGGGAAATTAGGATAATACACCATGACTAACAGTCCAAGTTGCTCGTGAACAAGATGGAGAGCTAGTATTACAGTATTCCAATATACTCAGTGTAAGTGTGTTCAAGGCTTTTGCAAGAACATACACTGACTCGTTTTAGATGATGGAAGAAACTGTCACTCTTGATTCTCGGGTGTTTGACAAGATGTTGCGATTTGTTGGCGTCGACCCCAAATTTGAGAATGTTGATAGTGTTTTGAGTATTGTTCCGGCACCAAAAAAGCACTACACACCGATATCGCCAGGTATGTCATTGTCACGTAGCGACCTTATTTTTTCGGTGCTGACAGGTTTGAAGATCGATTCCAAATTTTGAACGTCGAATGCGTCATTAGTCTTTTGTGTATAGTGATAAGCAATCGGAAGTACGACATGATGTTTTTCCGTAAAATAATCATGTTTAGTCTTCGATTGCTTGTCGACGAAGACATATCGTATTCTGGAACCTCGGGCGAGACCATTCGCACTCTAGCTACATCTCTGTTTTCAATCGCGATAGAGCTTATTCCACTTGAACGCTGGCTCATAGAATGCAGATATCTTTTGAGAACTCTCTTTAATACATTCCCCGAGCAAGAGACTCTATCGGCAGATGAAGCTCAAAAATCTACTGCATGGCCACTGCGACCAAGACTTCTTCAAATCATGCCGTTCAATCCAGGTCAGCAAATGCTGATGCTACGGACAAAGCTTGCGCTTGCATTTTTTCTCAACGACGTCGACGCGGTAATTGCTTCAATTGGAGACGAGAGACTTCCGATCGCTAAGCGAATTTTGCCTGAGCTGTACACGAATCCGATTTATAAGCTGCAGACTCCAGGAAAGCACAGTACTAATCTGCAGCCAAAAGCTATAGAAGATCCGCATGAGAGCAAATCCACTGAGAAGTCCGGGGTGAAAGCAGAATCTCAAACTGAAGACGCAGTCTCGAAAGATGTTGAAGGTGAATCAAGTAGTGACAAGCTTATCGAGGCCTCAAAGACACAAACTGATGACCAAACTCCTGCTCTTCCTACCGAGACGACAAACGATGCACGTGCTACTGATATTATCATGGCAGATGCTGACGCTAAACTCGCGGAGCAAGGTAATGATATAGCTGAAGTTGTACCGGCGGCCAGACTTTACCCGTTGTTCATGAAGTCTTCTCCACAAAAGCAGGAATCTGTCAACCGCGATGACGATCACTTATCAAACGACTCGACAGGCACCGTGGTAGAAGAAGACTCTGGCGAATCCAGTGACGTTTTCGAATTCGACTATGAGGGACTCAGTAATAAAATTATATATCTCGACTACAGCCTCATGACCAACGTTCGAATCAAGCGAGATCACGACAAAATTCGCAGCGTCATCAACGTTTTGCGCTCACTTTACAGATCGATATTCGATCCTCATGCGCGCTATCCAGAGCGCACGAAAGCAAAGAGCGTCGTACAAGCTTGTGAATTTCGTCTCACGTTCATGATACTGTCGAGTGAAGACGCGTTTAATCTTTACGCGACTAAGCAGGAAACTTTGGAAAATCACTTTCAACGTTCTCCATCAAAGCAGTAAAAAGTACTCAATGTCACAAGTACGATCTGCATCTAGTTATATGTACAGTATAAATCAATCCTATCTCTACATTACAATAGCGAAAAAAATCCTCCAAAACTCCCAGAAAGATATAGTTATGTGTGACTCTCCAACCAGCCGCACTACCACCATACAAATTTGTATGCAAAGC
>JANIWG010000044.1:0-93395 GCA_030705025.1 Myxozyma udenii
ACACTAGAGATTTTCTACCTCAAGGGCTAGGGCTTTTACCTCATGTGAAATTGGCTTAACTATGGAGAAATTAAGGTTTGGCGCTAAAATCACTGATTTTTGAGGTCGTGGTGAAATTGATGAAGCAGTTCACCGTTGGGCGGAGAGCTGTCACAATCCTTAAAGTCCCAATTAACAGACAAGCTCCAGGCTTTAAAAAAAAATTGGCTCCGAAATCGTCCCACATCTTTGTCGCACCCCCACCCACAGTTACGAACAACTCTATACACGATCTTACGAAAACATGGCCGTTGAAAAAACGCAGGAATTTTGCCTTCGCGATGGCTGCTCAAATCCTGTGTCGTCGCTCCAGTGCCCCACTTGCCTGAAATATAGCACGAGCTCAAAGTTCTGTGGCCAAGACTGCTTTAAACAGTGCGTGCTTTATCAAGAGTTCCTCTTCAACAAGCAGATGATTTGCTGACCTCAAACAATAGAGCGTGGCCTGTTCACAAGCTTCTTCACAAAGAGTTGCAAGCTTCTCAACCATACGAGCCCTTCCCTACATTCCCATACACCGGCAGCGTGCGCCCTGTGTACCCGTTAAGTCCGACACGGACTGTTCCCGCGTCAATTCCGAGACCTGATTATGCCGACGACGGTATTCCTCACTCAGAGCAGCGTATTTTGCGATCAACCGAGGTGTACATTAACACTCCTGAGGAGATTGAATGCATGCGTGAAGCGTGCAAACTTGGCCGTATTGTACTAGATACTGCCGCAGCGGCTCTCAAACCAGGCGTGACGTCTGACTCGATTGACGAAATTGTTCACAACAAAACTATCGAGCTGGGCGCGTACCCTTCAACACTAAACTACTACCAGTACCCGAAGAGTCTGTGCATTTCCGTCAATGAAATCATCTGCCACGGTATTCCTGACAAGCGCAAGTTTGAAGACGGTGACATTGTCAACCTCGATATCAGTTTGTACTACAAGGGCCATCACGCTGATCTCAACGAGACTTACTACGTGGGCGATAAGGCGCTCGCGGACCCAGATTCTGTTCGACTGGTTGAGACTACTCGCGAGGCTCTGGATAAGGCTATTGCGATCGTTAAGCCGGGTGTTCCGTTCCGTGAAATCGGTAACGTCATTGAGAAACACGCCAAAGCAAACGGATGCTCAACCATCCGGACATACTGTGGTCATGGAAGTAACAAACTTTTCCATTGTCCACCAAGCATTCCACATTACGCCAAAAACAAGACTCCAGGTGTTGCAAAGCCAGGAATGACGTTCACTATTGAACCTATGTTGGCGCTTGGAACATGGAAAGACAGAACATGGCCGGATAACTGGACTTCGACTACTACTGACGGCAAGCGCTCTGCTCAGTTTGGTATGTACCTTTTTCCCCCTAAACTGTGACCTAAAAACTAACGTTATTTCTGCTAGAACATATGCTCCTTGTTACTGAGACTGGCGTCGAGGTTCTGTCAGCGCGTACACCCACTTCACCGGGTGGCCCAGTCAAGCGCTTGTCGTAGATATTGTACTATTAGTTATATTAAGTGATTCATTCTTTTTGATGAGGTGCAATTTGTAGTCACAATCGATGCGATGTGTACCATGTCGGAATCGCAAAGTCGCTATGACTTGCAGATGAAAAATGGGGCTTTATCGAAAACACTACCACACAAAGGTTTATCTATTGTTCTATTGTTCATTTACAACCTTGGTTGGGCTGAACAACCACCTATAAAGGGACATCAGTACATACTCATTCATCTTGGCCCTTCAAGCCCAAAATGAACAAAGTGCGAAGGACCTTCTTCTTAAGAATCTGCTGCTTCATTTTGGCACGTGCTCGACTCGATTTTCATCTATAAACGTCGCGGGTGGTACAAAAACAGAATTCAATGATATTGATTGCAGTAAATTGATTTGGTTAAAAGGATACTCCTGCGTAAGTTAGACACATATGGATATTTGTGATTTCCATGCTTGTACACAGTTTGATCTTGTCCACGAGTGAGGTTGAGAATCGTAGTCTCTCCCCCTATAAGACCGACAAAAGAAGCGTGAAAAGAAAGACAAGGAAAACTCAAAATAAAAGCTCGTAACTTATTGTAATCTGCATTTCCAGATGATGAGATAATTTATTAATTGGGAACAAGAATGACATAGTTATTAGTTATGACAAAAAAGGAACTTGCACTCTTTGGGGGACCCGAACCCTGGGAGATACAATAAAGATGTCTATTTACTCATCCTCTCTGATCAGAGCAACGATCATGCTGTAGAGGTAGAAGAAAAACATGATCAGATGGAAACCGAGCTTTATGTATCCCTCACGCTTATGCTCGCTAAGAGTGCGGAAGATTTCGGTCGCATCGAGAAGGTAGTTGTTGTTGATAACCCTGGATGTGTTGGTTAGTTGCGACACAGGTTATTGGAACCTTGCGTACGTACTTGTTAATGTTGTAGGCAACAAGCGGGATGTTAAGAAGCAACGCCAGCCAGTAGCCATTAATCAAGAAAAGGAAGGTAAGGAAAGCCTGAACAGCGGCCTCGGGAAGGATGTACTACGATACAGATTAAACGTTAGCAGTGAACAACATCCGATCAGTACTTGTAGTAACATACGGAGTTGAGACGGTTGCAAAGGTCGAAAACGTTGATGTAGTCTAGAAACTCGGATTAGGCAATGCCGTGGAGACAATAGAATCAAAAGTGGAGCATACCGCATTCTAGACTAGTTAGCAACGAGTACAAAACGGAAGATCCCACAACAAAAAAAAAACTACATACCCAGATCACTGTACATGATGGTGAAAAACACCTGGAGGAACAGGTTGACGGCATTGAGAATGACCGCCAACAGGTAGAGCCTGCAAGTCGCCGATGATTAGCGCTGGTCTGGTACAAAAGCGATGACGTCGCCAGAACAGACAAGGACTTTCAGTCGACGTACCAAGCTTCTCCGGTCATTGTTGCGGTGAAAGGTCCAGATTCGAGTACTCGGACAACAGGTGAAGAAACAAAAGCTCGAAGAGGAAGAGAGCGGAGTGTGAAGACGAGATTCGGAAACTCGCTTTTGTATATATACGAAGTCGGTGGAGGAGCTGTCCGTAATTGCAGATACCTCTCGCAACTGCCTCGAGACGGGCCCTGCGGCGCAAGTGTCACTAACGAGGGTATAGTATCAAAAGGTAGAACTCAGAGGAATCTTTCTGCAAAAGCGAGAGCATTTGCTGCCGCCAAAATGGTTTTTATAAGTAGATATCAAGCAAGTTTGTAATTTATAGCATATTAACTATGCTTAACTAATTTGAAATCTGGTTACTGACGCGGATGTCGTGTATCGCAGCTTGCTCGTCCCGCAAGCAATCCGCCTTTGCCATCACACTCACTGCGTTTTGCAAACTACTCAAGCCGCACGGCTTATACACTGCACTTCACCCAAGCTGAGTATCGTAATCGGGTCAATGGAGGGTACTTTTCCCATCTGCCAGAGTGTTGCTTGCTGTCTGCTGTGTACATACAAACTTTAGCTCGCGTTACTTGGAGCTCAAGTGCTGCTGAGCTGTGGGGTTTTTGGAGGTGCCTTTCCACCGCCTTTACAGCGTCCACTTGCGACCGAATTCCATTTCATCGACTCCCACGCGTGCGATCAGTCAGCAGTGAATGCTGCATTTCACGAGCGCTCCTCAATAAGAGCTGATACAGTTATGGGTCTTAGGGACTCTCTATGGAGGCCCAGGACGGTAAATGCCTTGTTTGCTTTAATTGAGCTGCAAAAATCGAGACTAATGCTTGCCTTAGGTCGCAATACTGTCATGCGCGGGTGTGATTGCCCTGCTGTACAATGTCCTCACATCTGCAGAGCCGTCACTGTCAAAGTCTGGTGATGATGTACACCCACGACGACTTCGTCGACGTGGAACTCCGATTCCGGAGCGGAGTCGAGGAAATGTTGGTTCGTCCGCTGGTGACAGTGACGAGGCATCGCGGTCAAACAGAGCTACTACTAGTTTCAACACTTCCTCGTTTGCAAGCCGTATTCGTGAAGGAATTGAGTCGTCAATCGAGGTATCATCAGAACATGAAGACGCGGAGAACTCTGACGAAGAAGCAGAGATTAATACATTGAATGAACAGGATATGGCGGAAGATAGTCAAATTCACATACCATGGAGTCTATCTAAAATAAACATGCACATAAGTCACCTTGAAAACGACCACATGGTCCGTCTTTTGAGTTACGTTGCCCTTGAGCAGAATAGACGAAGAGCAGTTATTCACAGTGGAATCAGTTGTAATTCTTGTCGCTTGATGCCGATCCGAGGGTTACGATACCGCTGCATGCAGTGCGCGGACGTTGATTTGTGCGAGAAGTGCGAGGCTCTTGAGGTTCACACACAGTCGCATATCTTGTGCAAAATCAGAATACCAGTGCCCGTTTTGTATAATCCAGACTTGTCGAAAAAGCAAGCATATCCTGGAAAACAGTACCTTCTTGACAAAATGCCGCAGCATCTCTCAGAGGAAAACTTGCGCTACTTTATGGAAAATACACACTGTATGTGTTTTGATTGATCTCGTTGCTTTTCGTACTAACAGAGAGATAGTTGATAACTACGAGACTGAAGCCATGTACAACCAGTTCAAGACGCTGGTGGTGGCGGAGTATCCCAACGATCCATTTCAGATTGGCTACGGTATAGATTTTCCTACTTTCCAAAGCCTTGTGTCAAGGCTCGGATCAACTCCGAATCTTCTCGTTCGTCGAATGTTTGCTGTCTATGACGTAGACTCGAATGGTATCATCGGATTCAAGGAGTACATATTTGGTCAAAGCGCGTTGAAGCGAAGTACGCGCATGGAATGGCTTCGATTTGCGTTCTCAGTGTACGATATTCGCAGCGAAGGCATGGTTTCGCGAGAAAATATACTAGACATATTTGCGGCGTACTTTGAGCTTTCGAATAGTCTTGTGGGATTCATGCTTCGTACTGCAGAAGAGGAAATCATCGACTGGTCTGCAATTGAGACAAACCAGACTTTGTCTTCTGTGTTTTCCTCACATGTTCCTACAACTGACGCTACCCCCTTATCTCATGTTCCGCGCAACAAAAACCATGACGAGGACTGGGACCTTGGCCGCGATTCGCCGAATTCTCCAACGTCGACATCGGAACGGACAACTTCAAATGCTGCATCCACCGAACAATCAACATCAACAGGCGAGCCAGCTTCGGCAGAGACCGATCCAGCAGAGTCTTTTCTTCCGCCAGAGGTCATCCCGACATCGCTGACGGACGCGGAGTATGACGCGGAACTTAAAGCGATGAGTATGACTGCTATAGAGAAGCTTGTTAACGAAATTTTTGGCGTTATGAAACCAGAGTATCCTGATGAGGGTATTTCGTGGGAGGAGTTTCTTGGGTTTTTCACAAAGTTTGAGAATAACCAGTATGCGAGGTTCCTCACGTCATGGTTGGACTCCTTTGGTTTGTAATAAACTTGAATGTAGGTTTTGTTATATAGAATCACCTTTTTAGTGTAAATAATATCACGCCTATGAATACATACAACCTTAAGTAAAAAAAAAAAATATAAACACCGAACCCAATAAATGCTGCATAGCCTCGATTCAACGCAAAGTATGTAACTTATATATATTAAAGAGATTTTCAGATCTCGACCGGTGGATTGATGTAAAAATGGTGCGGGTGTGTGTATGGGTCTCTGTTTTCGTTCGTGTCGCCTTCATCGTCATCGACATCTGCTATTTTGGAATGATTTGCAAAATTGCTTGTGCTCTGTTCAAAGTTCGCTGGAAGCTTCAGAACAGGCTGGACTTGCTCGGGCGCATCCGAACCTTCGTCGCTTCCTCCGCTGGCCGCATCGCCCTCCTGGTCTTCGTTATTTTGAGAGTACATGTCTTCAGTATCGTCGTAGCTCAACACTCGGCCGCCAACTTTGATTTCATTTTCGTCCACAACGTACGTCAACGCGGATTTAGCCTCTTTGATCAAAAACCCAGACAATGAGATGCAATTTGTGATGCTCACGCTCAAAGCTCGAAGAGTTGTCAATACCTCTTCTTCTTGTTTTGCAAGATCTTCCAATGCCTTCTCATTATCCTTCAAAGACCCCTGGTTCAGGCCTGTCCTGGCGTCGTTTGTCAACTTGCCTCTCGAAATATGTAAGGTGTCATCATCTGAATCATCACCCGAGCCTTCTTCGTCATCTGTCTCGGACATTACAAGATCAATGTCGTTAGGTAATGGACCGTGATTCTGACGTTGTACCCATCGCTTCAGCGCCCGCAGCTCACGGCTTTGACCTCGCATTTCGCGTTCAAGCGTTCGATTGATAGACAGAAGCGATGTATTTGAAATTTCCAAATCAAGAACTTTGCGGTTAATTCGTGCTGCATCACCGTGTCCATCACCCACGTCTCCATCTCGGCTGTAATCGTCATCATCAGCAGCGTCATCGCTTGCCTTGCCATCATTGCTTTCTCCATCGTCATCGTTATCCGAGTCTATCTCGTCGTTATCAGAATCTATATTTGAACTTTGAGAAACAGATCGCATAACAATTGGTTTTGCTGAAGTGTCATTCGAAGACGAAGCCGCACTTGAGTTTGATAGTGTAGGACTTGATGGATGCTGCATTCTCAGCGCAGGAGCAGTATTAGTCGCGGGTCCAGCCGGCCTTCGGGGTGAAACAACTTCTTCGTCGCCATTCGCATAGACAAATTTAGAATGGCTATAGTGTGTTGCCGGTATAGATGGAACGGTAGGAGTAGGAGCTGTGGTCGATGTAGCAGTTGATGATGAAACTGAAGGGGAAGATGATGTTGACGCAGACGAAGGAGAAACGACTCGATTCACTACATTTGCGTTCGATGTTGCTGTTACCGACTTTGTACTGATACCTCGAACAATCTTTGGTACTGCTGCTCTGGATTTTGGCTGTTTCTCGTCTGCGTAAAAGAAACCACTGGCTGGAACTCCAGAAGTCCTGCTTCGAGTTACTGTTGGCCGGTCCAGATCAGCCGGATGTGATGGTGACGAAGTCGAGCTCCTGTACCGCGGTGACCGAGTTGTCACGGTAGAAGGTAAGTATGATACTGTAGTACGCGAAGCAGGTGGCGCAGATGGTCTAGATGATGGTGACGGTGTTGTGGCGGCTTGATGTAGACTACCAGAGACTGGAAGTGGTGGAGTCGTAGAAATCCCGGTATTGGCTTTCGCCATTGGTGACGCTTTCAACCGCAACGAAGACGCAGACTTCTTTGCATTCAGCGCCGGCCGAGAAGTTGATCGAGCTGCTGGAGTTCGAGCCCCGGAGACCAATGGAGTCGACGCGCCCGAGGCCGGGGTTCGACGCGTTTCGCTTGACATGATTTTGCGCAGTAGTTATAAAAATGAAAGTCAACAACTGCTGAATGCTAAAATGAGTGAGTCTTATCCTTGGAAACACGCTGAAATATATACAAACTTACCCGTATCGATCGCAGAGCTGTAAAGTACTTCAGTACGTTCCTTCGCGGTCCATGATGAACACAATAAAACGCTGTCTAAAACAGCTTGACTGTTATTCTTTTCTTCACCACCGCCCAGGTTTGAAATACATTTACTCTGAGCCCTGGTCAAGATGCGTCGTAATTAGAGTGTCTAGACGTCTAACTTGGCCGAGTTTGATACGCAAAAGCTGCTTTGACGCGTCTGCGGCGCGTGTTAATTTCGCGCGCGTTAAACTTCAGAGACGTCACGATCAAAGCCATATGGGCTATACGTACACAGAAGTTGAAAATGATACTGTAGCCGCCTCAAGTCTAGAAAAAACACCTGCTCTATGTAATTTATACAGATTTATAACAGTTGGATACATCGGACATGACATGCATGTTGTAAGTATTCTGTCAGGCTTTAGAAGGATCAATTACCCTCCTGTAGATTTTCAGTCCGGGTAACATCAGCGATGAACAAAATACTTCGCGCGCCTCCCTTTTTTCTCTTCCTCCCTTTTTTTTTTTTCTTCATGACCATAGCAGGAAAGCCTATCGTTAGGAACGGCAAGGTTCTCCTATTTGGAAATTCGCTACATCATGCTGTACCTTGCGATTGAGCAGTTGGGTAAAGAGCTATTTATAGTTCCGAGTTTGGCTGTTTTACGAAACATGTTTCGTGGGCGATAATGCTTCGAGTGACGGTTTACTGGGCGCCCGGCGAATGAGTATACTTGCGTTTGCGCTTGTGACATATCTGAGTCGTTGGGAATCAGTGCTACCGACATCCCTTTACTTTCGATTGCTTCTTTCCGAGGTAATTTCGGAGAGAAATTGAAGGGGTTTTTTGTTTGTAGGCTTCGGTTTACCACAGGATACATGTACAGTATCAGGGTTCCCCGTAATTTTGACATTCATGCGTTGGTTTAATTTGATCAACCAGTGTTTCAATCTCAAGATCTGGAGCACAAATTGCTGTATCCTGCAGTATTATGTTTCTTCACGACACATAACAGAGCAAAAGCGTAGATAGCCGAAGCTGTAACTGTAGTATGTATGAGTTGAACAGCTCAGCTCCACAGAGGCAAAGTGGTGCGGCGTTTCAAGCGGATTTCTCACCCAACCTCGCTGAGATTTCTGGTTTCCATCACACCTTCACCAACCGCATTTATTCATTTTTCTACCCACAAGTTATCCTTGCGACATGCGAAGGTTATATGGTTTGAATTCCTCTGATTTTGAGTTTACTTAGCATACTACTTGAACGCTGTCACCTTACGGAGGCGAGACGTGGAATGCGACAAGTCTAGATAAAACCGACTTTTGTGCACGCTGAGAACCAATCATCCCACGAGCCACTTTGATCAGTTGTCATGGCAAGTTACGTACCGCAACGCCGGGGAACACCGACGCAACCACACAGAGCAGACAGCTCGAGTAGTACTACGAGTACTGCGGCATCTGCAGCAGCAGCTGCTGGTGGAGTCACATCTCCTTCTGTCACTGTACGGAGTACGATTTCGAGACGGCCAACGGTAAGCACTGCGCCTTCCCCATTTCCGTTTTAGCCACTATTTGCGCGTTTTGACTAACAGTTTACGTGCAATTAGTTTGCGTCAATTGAATCTTCGATTACCATTATTTTGAATGCGGTAAAACAGCTTCAGGGATCGTTATATTTGTGGGCCAAAAATGAGTTTACAGAAGTTGAGCTGTCGGAGGTGTACGTCAGGCTCGGAAACGAGTTTAACGGACTCACAAGGGCTTTTGGAAAATGGGGTATTGATACCAGGTACGTTTAATTTTTTTCTACAAACGCTTTGGCATGGTGTACTAATGAGTTAGTGACTTTGGCGACGTAATTGGCGAACTGCGAGTGATTCTTGAAGAAGCACTAGGCTCAGCTCCCTCGATTCATGTTGCCGAGAGCTACACCCGATCAATGAACGATATTCTTGATCCGTTTCTCAGTCGTTTACGAAACAAGCAAGCAATCGTGCGCACCATTGCTCATCAGCAAATGCAAACCCAGCCAAATCTTCCACCGCCGCATTCTCGATCCGAGACCTCGCCAGTGCGACGGAGCAATACCTCTGCATCGACGTCACCAACTCGCGGGGAATATAACCCGTCAACTACACCTACTCGATCTGCAACCATGGGCGCCCGCGATCGGCCGCAGAGATATACACTTACAGACTCATACGCGACAAGAGTAGAAACTCCAAAGTCGCCGTCTCCATCGCCGTCACCGCCGCCACATACGTCTCAGCATTCTTCTGCTAGCGTCATGACAGCGACAGTTTCTCAACAATACAACAGCATGCCATTGCCACCATCAATACAGGCACAACGGAATCCAAGCATAAGTGCGCCTGCTTCAGATATGACAAACGTGATGCCGTCAAACTCGAAAGACCCACTTGCTCAGCTACAGCGCGGCGAGGCACTTGAACGTCGTGCGTCGCGTAGATTTTCAGCATACCAGTCCTCGCGGGTAACGAACGGCGTGACCTCTCCTTCAAGCGTTCTACACCACGAGCGAGGAAACTCATCAATGTCCTCGGGTGGCATGAGGAATCCGACGCCACCGTCATCAGTATATATGGGCAGTAGTCGGCTACGTGATGAGATTCGAGCAGACGCGGCATCAAGTCCAGGTTTAGGCGACCGCAGTAGTTTCGAGACGGCGAAAAGCGTGGACCATCAAGTTGTCACTGCTGCTGGTGTTGCTGCAGAGGAGCGAAGAGGATTCATGCGTCGAGAGTCGGATATTATTCACGAAGAGCCCGACGAGCATCAACGAACTGCGACAAAGGAAACAGGTATTCGAATCTTCCTGGAGCATGAGAAACAAGTTAAGAAATGCACGATTGATCGGATCAACAGCGACTCAATTGTAGTGATCAAGGCTTTGTTTAAGGAGAAGTTTGGTGTTGATATTGACGGCGAAAACAAGCCAGCGCTCTACGTACATGATCGCGAGTCTGGAATTGTCTTTGAAGTTGAAGACCCGACTAAAGATCTTCAGGACGGAGCACTTGTATGTTTGAGAGGTTCTGACAATGTTACATCCGAAGCTTCGAAAGATACAGCAACTCCTGACCCTGCTGAGATAATCCAGGAAGCTAAGCGCGAGATTGGAGAGACTGTGCGGTCTGTTATGCAACAGATTTCAGGACTAAAAGAGAGTTTGGAGAGACAAAAGCATGACATGATTGAGGGATTTGAGATGCTTGAACAGCATGTCAAAGAGTCTGCGGCCGTATCAACTACCAAGATCGACAGCTCTGACACGCTGTTTTCGCCCACAGCAACAGCAGCAGCAGCAGGAGCGGCTATCATGCTGACTCCGGAGATGATTGATTCGATCACGACCAGAATTCGAGACTCAGTTGTATCCGAGCTGAAACCTGTGATTGAGTCAAGCGTTGCATCCAAAAGCGAGCCTCCTGCGCCAGCAGAATCTAAGGAAACCGAAAAACAAAACGTCGCTGATGAGATTCGTCCGCTACTCGACGAACTTAAACCACTTCTTGAACTCAAAGCACTTGTTGATATGAAGCCGCTTCTGGAGTCTGCTATTGCATCACGTGGCGCGTCACCAGTATCAGGCAAGCCAGGTACGCCGCCATTACCAAGCGGTGGATTTGCACCGGTACGACCTGGTTTGAAAGTCACACGAAGCATAAGTGGTGGTGGTGGTGCCAATAGTGCAGGAGTGGATACCGCGAGTCTTGCGGATGTGGCAGCGCTGCGGAAAGAGATTGCCACGATTCGTCAGATTCATGGAGGATTCATGAAAGATATGAGTCTGTCACTTTCTAACTTGCGGGATAAGGTTGCGGAGAGTAAAGTTACGCAGGAGACGCAGATCGTCGTGAGCGGGGATGCACAGGTGGAGAAGTACAAGACCACGTTGTCGAATGATGTGAACTTGCTCATGGATCGCGTTGAAGGCGTGCAGGATGTTATTGAGGCGATGCGCAAGGACGTTGCGATGCGTGGAGTGCGGCCGGATACGCGCAAAGTTGAGTCTACGGCGAAAGATCTTGCGATTGTGCGGGCTGAGCTTCAGAGATTACAAGGATACGTTGATACCGAGCGGCCTACGTGGTCGAGTATTTTTGATGGAATTCTGGACTCTGTTGACGACGGACGCGATTTCTTTGAGTTCCAGGAAGCGCTTCTTGGGGATCTCGTTAATGATCTCGACGCTGCGGGAGATACGTTTTCACTATTGCAGCAGGTTGTAGAGGAGCAACGGAAGAATCCAAAGATGAGTGGTGGCGCAAGACCGTCTGTGGGCGGTGGTGACGGCGTGTTCGATCGTGACGCGGTGTTATCTGAAGTACGCGCGCTGAAGCCGAACCACGAGAGCCGGGTGGAAGCCATTGAGCGAGCTGAGCGGCAACGAGAGCTTGAAGCTAAGAGCAAGAAACTTGATGAGTTTGAGAAAGAACTTGGCGAGTTTGTGGAGGAAGGCAGGTTGAAGAAATCTGGAGGCGTCGAAGAAGTAGAAAGGCAGCGGAAAGCTCGGGAAGAACATGCGTGGAGAGAGTATGCGCAGACTAATGGAGGAAGAAATCCATTGCCGGAACAAGGGAGTGGGGGTGGGGAAGTAGACGATTTGTCGTTGCAGGGGATGTTGTGACTGCGTTTAATAATGCTCTCGTGTGTAATTGCATTTTGAGTTGGAGTTTTTTTTTTCTTTTCTTTTTTTGTTCGAGATGAACATATGAAATGTAATGTGCAATGGTCACATGCTTTACTATGTGCTTCTGTAGCGTAGTTACTTCATACGAGGAAACATACTTTATCAAATTGCAAAAGCTTCATATCCCACTGACACGCGTGTCACACAATCTACATAAACCATGTTATGTGTAGAACAGTTCCCTGTATTAGTAAATCATAGCTTGCCATTCCGAAATCTAGCGATACGTTGCACAACAAAGTAGTTAAAAAAAAATTAGGAAAAAAGGAACAAAAGATTCCAAAAAAAGAGAGAGATAAGGAGTAGAAGTTGCCAGAAATCGGCACATGACAAACGTTATTTAAAAAAAGGACACATTATAACAACAGAAAACAGAACAGCAATAAACAAATGTATGCCATGCACAACACAACGCAGCAACAGTGTAATAAAGAGAAAAAAATTAGGCAAAAGGCAAAAGATAAAGGAAAAACAACAACAAAGCACCAACACGATACAAAGTATGGGACAGCGATTTGCCAAATTTTGGAGAAACAGCAGAGACAACAAACATGAAAAAAGAACACAAAACGTTCTCGCAGTCTATAGTAATGTAGTGAAAAAAAAAAACTCCATGGTGTCAGGGGGTGGGGAAAGGAATCAAGAGACTAGCTGCAGCACAGACTGAACCGTTCGAAGAAACCCTTCTTTTCCACCCGCTGCTCACCGTTTTGCGGCATCTGGACCTGCTGTTGCTGCTGTTGCTGCTGCTGTGCGGAGGCCTGGCCTCGTCTGCTCTTACTTCCATGGCGGACAACAACAGGTGAAGGAGGTGGAGGGGGCTGTGCCTGGTTGAGACGCGCGGCGGTGAGCTGGGCGTTGGAATGTCGCGGCGTGCTACCCAATCGTGGGTCGTTTGATGGGTGGTAGTTCTGCTGGGAGTAGTGCATGTGCTGGGAAGCAGCGTGCTTTGAACCTGCGTCCCAGCCCTTGCCGCCGTTGAGTTTCATCCAGTCGTACTCGCCATCCTCGACCTCGCCAGTTGACCGCAGGGCCTGGGTAAAAAGATCACGCAGATAGTCGTAGTCGGGAGTCTCCTCGAAGCCGAGGTTACGCACATAGGTCAAGTACTTGTCAAACTGCTCGGGGAAGCCCTCACACAGGTCCTTGATGGCAGTTGTCTGTTTCTTTTCACCAATTTTCTCGTACTTTTGCTTGTTGGTGGCAGCCTTGAGGCCCTGCCACGGGAGGCCGCCGCGGAGGAAGTACATAAATACATGGCCGAGAGCTTCGAGGTCATCACGGCGGGACTGTTCGCGGCCAAGGTGTGTGTTGATGGACATGTAGCGAGCTGTGCCGGATAGACTTTTGCGCTCTCTGTAGGGAATGTGCTTTTTGTCCTTGGGGTCGATGTAGAGCTTGGCCATGCCAAAGTCGACGACGTAGATGAGGTTTGCGTTTTTGGTTCCGGGCCGACCGATGAGGAAGTTGTCGGGCTTGATGTCGCGGTAGATGAGGCTCTTTTCGTGGATAGTCTGGACGCGGGTGATCATCTGCTTGGCGACCATGACGACGGTCTTGATTGTGAAGCGGCGGCCGCACCAGTCGAAAAGATCTTCAAGGGATGGGCCGAGAAGGTCGATGACGAGGATGTTGTGGAGGCCTTCTTGGCCAAAGTAGTAGACGTTGGGGATGCCGACGCAGCCGACGAGCATCTTGTATGACCGGTATTCATCGCGGAGTTGTGGGGCATCGCTTTTGCGGGGTTCCTGTGGTGGATGTTAGTGGGTGAAACATTTGACTGAAGAGAGCGCCGAGGAGGTCTGCACTGAGCACGAGGGAAGTGTGGATGAGCGTGGACGACGAGTAGAGAAGTCACACAGCCAGGCACGCAGGTACAGAGCATAGCAAAGCAGAGCAGAGCCAGGCAGCCGGGCAAAGCGATGGGAGTACGTACAAATTTTATGGCGACCTGTCTGTTGTTGAGCAGGTTTGTGCCCTCGAAAATGACACCGAAGGAGCCCTCTCCTATTTTCTTGCCGACGCGGTAGTGGACGCCGACGACGTTGGAGGAGTGCAGCTGGCCGGGAGCGGAGCTCATCGTGGCGACGGAGACGGCGGCGGCGGCGGTGGTGGTGTTGGTGGTGGTGGTGGAGTGTGGTGGTAGTTGTGGAGGTGTTGGTGGTGGTGGTGGTGGTGGTGGCGGTGGCGGTGGGATGTGTGTGTGAAGAGTTGACGGGGGACGATCGCAGGGTTGAGCCGGCGAGACGAGAGGACGACGGGCGGACGGGGAGGAGGGCGGCAGACGCGGCAGCGGCGGCGACGGCGGAGGGGAGAGACGTGAGGAGGAGGGAAGGCCTTGCTGGCAGGCAGGAGCAGGCAGGAGCAGGCAGGAGCAGGCGGTGAAGGTGGTGAAGGTGGTGAGGGCGGGGCGGAGCAGATAAGGCGGCGAGGACAGAAAGACACAGACGCAAAAGTGGAGGAGAGCCCGGCGGGCAGCGAGCGGCGTGGACGAGGCGGGCAAAAGGCGAAGGCGTCGAAGAGGTCCAGGCGGGCGACCCGCGCACACAGCACGCGCGTGCACTGTGCCACGCGCCCCAACCCTGCACGCGCTAGTCCGCTTTCGGCGCGCAACGCGCAAGCCCGATCCGGCAGGCTGTACACCGCCTCGAGTCTCGCTTGCCCGGCGCGTGTCGCGCGTCCACGGCGGCCGCTGCTGCTGCTGCTGCTGGTGCTGTTTAGCGGAGATGCTGCTACTGCTACGTGTTGCTGCTACTAGCACTGCTGCTGCTGCTGCTGCTGCTGCTGCTGCGTTGCGAGTGCCCGCGGCCGGCAGCGCAGCAACGGTGATCGCGAGAGCGCCACAATAATAGCAGCCGAGTGCAGAAATGTCTGGGCAGGGTATCTTCTGGCCCCAGAACTGGGCGTCCAGCAAGCTACACGCGTGCCACCGCACTTCTGGCGCCACACACACCGCTTCTCGGGCTCACGCGACCCAACACGCGGAGTGGCAAATTGAATAATAAAGCCCGATCATGAGCAGAGAGAAAAAAAAAAAAAAAAAAAAAAAAGTGAGCTCTGAAATGGAGAGCGTGGGCTTATACTGTAGTGTATGTCTGTATGAGCCACGCGCACGCGTCACGCGACGCTCGTGTAACAGAGCTGTATTGGTGCATGTGTACACAAAGAAGATGGAAAAATTGTCATTCGTATGTGGCCATCCATGTTTATATCTCGCTCTCTTTCTGTATTGTCTTCTCGATCGACGCGTCGTCCATGCACAGAACGACAGATTATAAACGTATCCCGCCACACACCCCTCACCTCGCTGACATTCCGTGAGCGCCACGTGCGCCGCTCTCTGCGCGCCATTGGCAGTACGCACCCCGCACATGCGCTGACAGGGGCGCACATGCACGCACACGCGCAGTACATACGTCAACCGCGTCTTCGATACAGTATCGGCCTCTCCGTCCAGCCAGACTGCTTCACGGCTTTCCTTCGGCCTCTCTGCTCTTTCGGCTGCCTCGGTGTCTCGCTCTCGTCGTCCCTTTGGCTGCTGCATCTGTGCGATTCTGCTCCGTCTCGCCCTGTACTACTCTGTGCTATCGCCCTCCCTCCCAGCGTAGTACTCAACTCCACAGATAACTACCCTCCTCCTCTTCCCACCTGCAACCCGGCCCCGGCATCTCCCTGTTTTTCCCCCCGCTTCCGCCATGTCTTCCACAGCTATCATGACCGGTGCCCCCGGCAAGCGCATTGCTCTTCCTGTCCGTGTCGAGCCTAAGGTACGCTATCACCACTACCGCCCTCTCCGCATCTTCGGGCCGTGTCCACTAACTTCCTCTCCCACTTCAACAGGTCTTCTTCGCCAACGAGCGTACTTTCCTCTCATGGCTACACTTCACCGTCATTCTCGGCGGTCTAGGTGTCGCTCTTCTCAACTTTGGTGACCGCGTCGGCCGCTTCTCCGCCGGCCTCTTTACCCTCATCGGTTAGTTCACACATTCACGCTGCCTCTTCTCACTCCGGACTTCTCTTGGCTAACCTCGTAACTCTCCCAGCCATGGCCACTATGATCTACGCTCTTGTCACATATCACTGGCGTGCCTCCGCCATTCGTCGTCGTGGCGCCGGCCCATACGACGACAGATTTGGCCCAACCATGCTCTGCTTCTTCCTCCTCACCGCCGTCATCATCAACTTCTTCCTCCGCATCAACAGTGTTTAAGCGCGTATTCTGCTCTGTCAAATTTTTTTATGTTTTTCTATCGGTTTCCGTACGCATGTAATTTATCAAAATGCCCTTTGCATGCCCTGGTACATAATATGGTCTCACCAGGGCTGATGTCTGTTGTATAGCTCTCACGTTTCACTTCAATGTTGCTTTTTACACGTTTGTGCAGAAAGAAAAATGTTTAAATAGATAGATTAATGGATCTGGTTTTTTTTTTTGCTCTCGTTTCTTTAAAAACTGCCATTCATCAGTCGTAACTAGCTTATATACATCTACTCTTCCCGCTTAAACAAGCTTCTGCTTCACAAAGAACGAGCGAAGATGACGCAACTGCCACGCGCAAGTGCTACCAATCACAATGAGCTGAATGATACTCCATCTCGTCACTCTCGCGTTAATCTTCTCACTCTCGTCTCTAAACTCTGCTTCCCGCTCCCGCTGAAACTGCTGCTCCCGCTTGATATCCGCCAACCGGTGATTCAGTTCCTGCACCTTATCAACAAGCGACGTGAAAGCCTCGCTTTTGCTAGGATCCTTCGATAGCATGCTTGTCTCACCAATCGCCATATCAAGGTTCATCCGCACTGTCTGGCGCGAAAACCATCCTGCGCCGCCAACAGAGGTCTGGAAGCAGATCTTGTGCTCACCCGCGTCCGCTGCAGTGAAAGTGAACTTGCCCGACGCAGCTCCACGCTGCGACACCACTCGATGCATGCTATCAAAAATTTCCTGAAAAATCTGTCAGTCACTGTTACGTCCTGTCGATCGCGTAGCACTCACCTCAACTGTGATGTGCACCCCCAGCGTAGATGGCTGCTCAAACCGGTTCTGGTCAGGGATGAACTCCATGGCCTCATAAGTTCCTGTAAAACACAACTATTAGATTCCAACACCTCAATCGCATCAAAATATAACTTTGATTGCACGTACCGACAACGACCGTATCCTGCGGCAGCTCCTCGATAAAACACTTGCGATCAGATCCCTCAAGATAGAAATGCAGCGCCGAGATCTGTGTCGCGAACGCGACGAGCGCAAGCACCGCAATCTGCACTATTCCAGTCTTCATATTCTTGACTTTTTTTTTCTCTTCTCACGTCCCTTTTGCTATCCGAAAAGAATGGCCGAAAGAAGCTGGCAACGTACTATCGACGCGACGCGTTCTGAACGTGTTAATAAAGGCCA
Organism: Myxozyma udenii; assembly: GCA_030705025.1. NCBI lineage: Eukaryota > Fungi > Ascomycota > Lipomycetes > Lipomycetales > Lipomycetaceae > Myxozyma > Myxozyma udenii. The sequence continues at coordinate 17,626 of JANIWG010000044.1, forward strand.
CCATATTCGCTTTCACTCCAGCGCGCAGGATCGCACTGGACAAGGGTTGGGGTGTCCACTCGACGCGTGAATTTGGCGCGCGACCGCGTCTGCTGCGGCTCAGCGCGTCAGTTCGCACAACGCGCGGTTGCGAGCTTCCTGGTGCCGTAAACTGAGCTGCGTTGACTTGCGTATGTACATATAGCTAGCTGTTCCTTTTAGAGGTGTTGTTGATATTATTCGTCTTTTTGTCGAATACTTTGTGCTGTATTTGATTTTTTTGTGAAAGCGGTCGTGCTGGCTGCGTTGCTATTCGAACAACGACCCGTCATTTCGTCCTGATCTCGGCCATCGTTCAGCTTCCCAGGATCACGCCTGAATATCAATCCGTATCAGTCGTCTTTAACTCTACCACATCTCTATCTCTACACAGCTTTAACAACATGTCTATTCCACGGCTACCTGATCCGATGATGCTTGCATCAAACTCGGTAAGTCTTCTTGAAGCCATGATCATCGAACTTAGCTGACTCCGTCAAGCCAATCCCACTACCCAAACTCGAAGAGCTCAGTACAAAGGTCTGCATTCGTTTGCAAATATGAATACTACAAGTATTGATGATTTTTTTCCGCAGGTTCTCAACGAAGTATTCCCGTCAACAACTTACTACGGCCACGCGCTCTCTCAGACCTGGAACAGCAAGGTCGTACAATTACTTCTTTCCTCGCTTGTTTCGGAATGCAGCAGTCACAAATTCATCGTCTACAGTACCATTATTCAAAAAGACCCAGATGCCAACGCGCGGGGAATTCATTCATCAAGCGGTGCGTATTGGAATAGTGAAACAGATGGTATGTGGAATTACAGTTGGACGGGAGGCGCGGAGGAAGGTGGTGTGCATGTTGTTTTGAGCATCGCGTGGGTTTCGAAAAAGTGAGGCATGTGGAGTGCTGGTGGGTTTATTCAGTCATATATACAGACATAATTGCATTTATTTTCTTTTTGGTTGGATCAGATTGGCGTCGGCGTCGCATTTTGATGTAGATACGGGCCGTGTTGACATGCAGTCCAATTCAGAATGTGTGCACTATCTCCGGGCCGGCTTGCAACTCACGTAGCTGAGCCATCTCAAGACTCTTCAAACGTCCTAAATCCAATGCACTGCGTGTTCTTGTCATTATGGCTGATTCACCGATCGCAGTGATCTCAGTCCTCATTGTCTTCTTCTTCCTCGCTCCGCTCGTTTTTCTCGCAATCTACTTTGCATCACGCGTTCCCCGTTCTTCCGACTACGTTCCACTCAGCTCTGATATCCCTGTCATCTTCAATCCCGCACTCAAATCAATCTTTTTATCAGATTCGCCTGTAACGGACGACTCGTCAGACTCAGACCCATGCGCTACACCCACTCGTGGTCATTCAGTATCTCTCGGAACGTCTACATTCGACACACCTCATCTAGTCGCGTCGGTCTCAACAAACGACCCACTCGTCTCATTCCCAGCGTTGCCGGTTCCTACGTCTCCGATTACACCGCGGAGTGTGAACATACCAGTGCCGAGCTCAGGGAATAAAATAGAAAACGACCAAAATGACGGCAAGTCGCAGGTTTTAAACAAGCAGTGCAGTATCTCAGATTCTATGCACACAGGCCAATCACATCTGCAAACACTGCACACCTCACCGGGCACGGCATCAGACTCACGCGACGACTTTGGTAAGTCACGCTCATGTCCCATCAATCATGAACCAAACTAACCTCGACCAACCCAGCGATTCTCACAGATTCAAGCACGTCAGGCACAAGTTCTGGAAAACGGGAAAATGAGCAACTTTAGTGGAAACAAAGGAATCAAATGTCGTCGCCTCGAACATCAAGTTCATGGAATTTTAATTATTGATTCGAGTCGAATGGGTGTGTTGTGTTTTCGCTTTCCGTACATTGTAATACAGCCATAAATATAAAATCTCTTAAAGCTATTAAACCGCGCAGTACGTTACATATCACCTCAGCGAAATAAGGAAAGGACCAAGTGCAGTTGAGATATTTGTGTACGTACGTACATGAAGCCACCCACCCTCAGAACTTTGAAACAATTCGCCAAATTAATATTGCGCGAGTATAAAAAGCATCTATCAATTCTGTATGGATAGTCGTTCGGGTTTGCAATCAGAATATGGTACATGTATGGGTATGTAATCGGCGGCACCATACGCTGTGCGCTCAACATCGGCACGATGAAGTCCGTCGTCTCGACGTTGCTCAGTATTCACTATCTGCGGTGAGTGCGCTCTGAACTAGAAATTTTCCAACTATGATGCGAGAATCAAGGACATCTTATGAGAGAGCTGAGTAGGCTGAGAACATGCGACGGTTGGGGGTCAACAATTCCGGGCAGCTTGCTAATCTAATCAAACGATGCGACCGCTCCCGTCCAGCAAATCCGGCCGGGGTTTCCAACTCAGGATGCCAGCACCTCTTTAACGCAACACTTCGCCGCGACACCATAACTTATACAGTTACTTCACCACTTCAACAGAAAAGATGGCGACGCTTCCATTGTTTCTTATCCTCACCCTATGTCTCATCACTGTCGTTCCATGCCTCACACTGGCCATCACACTCTGCCTACGGTATTACAAACGCACACGCACGATTGACCTCGCTCTTGATTCCGAAAGCGAATATGATGATGACGCAAAGCCTCTTTTGACGGAATACAGATACCGAGCTATAAAAGAATGTTATCACGATGAAGAGAAAGCTGCAGAGATTTTGAGATCTGAAGTTGAAAATCCTGTAAAGGTTGAGAAGGAGGTTCAAGATGTGCCGATATCTGTTGACGTTTGCGATAACGAAAAGTTGATTACGGGTGTGGTCACAGAGGAGGATATCTGCAACTTGTCGTCTATCGCATCGCCTGTTATCAAAATCGTACAACCTGTCACTGCTCCACCAACACTGAACTCACGTCTCACTCCTACTCGTGTATCAAGCATTTTGTCTCCTACTCTCACGCAACCCAACTCACAAATTCAATCACTTGCACAGTCATCAAATGTGCTCCAATTCCCTTCTCTTGACTACACCCGATCCCCGTGGTCTGTTCCTCATTCCCCTGCAATGAGTATGCTCACGCCATCTACAGGCTCCACTTCAACAACAGTACATACTCCCATTGATTCAGCACCAAATCAACTTGATTCAATCTGGATTCCAAAACGAGCGGAACGCGATTCAACGAACACGGAGTATCTGTCCTCGTTGCCCGAGCCAAATGGGTTTCAACCTGCATTCATTCAGCAGAATCTGTCGACGTTTCGTTCTCAAGACGAGAAAATTACACAGTGCTCACTGCCTCTGCATGCTGTTGTGAACGCTAAAGTGACAAAGGTTGACTTTCCTAGCACTGCGATCTGCACTTCACGATCATCCAGATCCTCGTCTCTCAAACTCAAGACATCAAAGTCCCTACTCCCGCGTTCTCCTACCCGTCGTGGGTGTCGCAACAGCATACGACAAGATACCCCCGTTTCACTACCCTCAGTATACCATACTGCGTTTGGCAAAGTTCGCAAGCTATCATGGCAGCGGAGCTGTGTCTACAGAAGCGAGAACATGGCTGCTGTAAAGTCGTCGGTTCCAAGTTACATGAAACCCACCGCTGCGTCTTCGCGACGCTACAAAAAGGGACTAGTGGCCGCTTAATTCTGATAATGTTTTTTTTTTTTTTCTTTTCCGTGTTTGTCAATACCCGGTTGTTTGATCGTTACTCTGAAGTACTGTAGTAATTACAAACTATTTACATCTATGAACGACCTGTAACTACATAACTATACAACGCCCCTAATCGTCCGTCATCGCCGCGCTATCATACTCATCCTGCTCTCTCTGCGTCTCCTGCAACTCGATCATTTGCTCGCTCACCTCACGCAGCTTGTCACGCACATCAGCCTGTCCCGACATCTGCGACGAAATCAAGCACAGTTTTGCCATACTCAGCTGAACTCTCTTGTTAAACAACCTATCATTCGCAGTCGTAGCAACCTTAAGTAATCGTTCCCCTGCACTAGTGAAGTTTCCAGTTTGGATATCGTGAATCCATGCCATACGGTCGTACTTGCCTGAGCTCAAAAACCGCTCAAGAAATCCTTGATACGCAGGAAACGACACAAATAGATCGGTGGTACGGTTCGCATCGATGTAAGTCTGATACAGCACAGACGCAAAGTTATAGCCATACGTATCAAAGTAAAACTTGATCCTCTCTGCAAGCCGTTCCTCTGCCTCGTCCGCGCCTGGATCTTTGAAGCCCCGCAACCGTTCTTTCTCACCAAAGCACATTTCAGCAAGAACTTTGTAATCATGGCACTTCTCTGCAAGTTCGTACGCTTTCGTGGTGAACCCAAGCTCAAGCAACGGCTTAATCCACGACCCACGTTGCTCAGCGTAAGAATCCCGAAGCTCATCAGCTTGCGCGTGGAGTTGTCCGCTCCATTCACAGTACGCAATCCGGTCTTCATACGCCCTGCACAGACACTCAGCAAGACCAATCAAAAGATCCGCTAGTGGTTGTCCATCTTGCTCCCAAGTGACAGAGTCACTTCCACTATTTCCCATCTGGTTCCATAGCTGTACGACAAGCGCCTGTGTAACTTCATACTGTTTCGCCAAAGCAGCCAACATCTCCAACGTAGACGTCCATGGCTCGTCCGGACTTCCTGATTCAGGAGAAATAGCGAAAATTTCCTGCGCAAACGCATCACGTACAGCGTACGCTGAATCACGAGTAGTCGTGACGAGCATTTGTCCGGCTTCGCCAACATATCTGATCACCAAATCACGATTCTCATTGGAGTTTTTGGCACGCACAAGACACTTGTTTGCAAACGTAACAGAAAGCTCACCCATGTCTACATTTGCACGGAACCACGCACCCGCAAGCCCGTCCGGACCAAGCGTCGAAATCGCGCCGTAATCTTCTCCCTTGTTATGCACAATCTCTCGAATCGTCTCTAACAAAATTCCAGTACGATCGCTACTTTCAGAATCAAACCATAAAGACCAGATCTTGCGCGCTGCCTCGGCTTTCTCCATCTTCGAAAGCATGTCAAACCGGAATTCGAGTGACAGCGAAGGAAAGACGTATCGCATGTGCTCCGCAAGTCGCTGCAGTGCACTGCTTCGAAGGCTTAGACTGCTCAGTGTGTCCTGTACATCAGTGGAATACATAGAGCCTGGTGACATTAGTGACTGAAACAAAAGAAAAAAGACCGAGTCGCCAAACTTACTTGAGCTTAAAATATCGTCCGTGACACTGGTAGCTGCCGTCTCAATATCATCGATTTCGTATCCAGATTGTCGGCCTTGGCCAAAATCAACTGGATTTTCATTCACGTATCCGTAGTACACTGCCTGTTCGAGTTTAGACTTGATGACGTCGACACTCGAATCAACCTCGTCATACGATGCTGAGTCCTCAAAACGTTCGATACGAATCACACCAGTTCCGCGAACAACGATAACGATGCCTGAATGACGAGTGACCTGGTTATTCACCCGCTCCATACCCTCACCACCAGCCGCGAAAATATCTATTGATGACTTAAATTCAATCACGTCTTCCCACTTGAAAGCAGCCATATCGCTTGCTGACCGTCGCTGTTGTAGTACAGTGTCAACGAGAATGACCGCGTGGTCAAGAACAACAAACGCCGTATATCCGGGCTGTGGGATATACAGTCTAGGTTTCCGGCTACTGTCACCAGCGTAGCAAGTCACCCGATGAATCGACTGAATGCGGAAATTCTGTGCGTCCAAGAACATCGTAAAAAGGATGTAGTATGTTAAAGTTTCTCCCGAGTTAGTGACATGCTTGAACGACGCAAGCAGCACTCCTGTCTTCTCATCATCTGGCAACATCTCCAAATCATGCACCTTCATCGTTTTCTCGGCTGCAGGATACACTTCTGCAATAGATTGCGCAAGCTGCTCACGCAAGTCCATCTCAAAAAGAAGTGAGTAATGACCTCCTCGTGAGCACTGCCACGACGTCACGGCACCTTTTTCGTTTGCGGTCACAATAATGCGTTCGCCCCGCCCAAGTAACTTTCCAGGCTTCATGGCAACAATATCGCGTCTCATGCCGTTAATGTTCAAAACTCCCTTGAGATTCCCCCACAAGCCAGCTCCTGTACCGCGCATAACAACAAACGACAGTTCAGGCCGTCCAGCTGAGTCATGAAGACTCACAAGAATAAATCGGCCTGAGCTGGTGGCAACTATAATGCCAACAGGCTCAACATTTTGAATATACTCTAATGTCTCGCCTTGATAAAAGCCAATGATTGCATCCACGCCCTTTTTTCGATGCAACAGTCCTTCAGCAACAGCTCCACCCACTGCTTCCCAATAAGTAATGTGTCCGGTGTGTGGGTGGACAACGACTAGACCAGGCTCGGTACTTCCAGCAGAGGGAGACACAAGTACACCGAGTGGCATTGCGTCGGTTGTGTTGGCGATAGGAAACGAGACCATTGTTGGCACATGATCTGGTGATGTGTAGCGCCAAACGTATGACGAAGAGCGTGAGAATAGAAGCGCATGGCTCGTACTGGAATCGATGTAACCGCTGAATTGAACTGTTGCTCAGTTAGCAAATGATCAGCCTATTGAGCATGTAGACGCACCTTCCGAGTATCGAAGAACATTAGGCAGAGCAGGAAGTTTCAATACACAGTATTTCGAGTTCTTTGTCAACTCGACAACGCTATCAAGAGCTCTTGGCTCCGAATGCCGGACAGTGACAGCAGATGGTTTCTCTGTATCTCCAGCAACAGCAACCGAGCTTGACTGCGGTACCAGTGCAGCAGACTCACTAGGATTGTGATCAGACGACTGACGGATCAGCCCCGATACTTGTCGCGTTCTCCGCGCTTGTAATCGCGCTGAGCGACGCTGGTTTATTGATCCTCCAGATTGCATATTATCTGACCGATGAAAAGCACAGTTATAGCAAACGGCCTCTTAATTTAGAAAAAAAAAAGGAATTATAGAAACTGTTTGCAAAGATGATGGAACAAAGAACAGGTTTGTTTTCTTTTTTGAGATCCGCGACTTCTCTCGAGACGTTCGCGCCGCGCGAACATCAACTCCCAAAATTTTACGTGCTCGTCGTCACCAGATCATATCGAAAACAACTGCAGTTAGTTAACTATGTACCTATGAACATCTTAGTAATTCTAGTTAGTTATGTGCGGAATTTCGTAGTCATGGAAAATGTGCAATTCAAAGTCCAAAATTTGATCCACATTATACAGCTCGATAGCAACTTGAGCGTGAAAACTCATAACTGGTTGATCTCTTCTTACATATGTATTGAAGTACACAGCTACATGCTACAGAAATGAAAGTGAGTATCTATAGTCCCCAAACTCCGTATGATCCAAACACGACTTTTTACAACACATGTCAGTTGAGTCAATGCGTCTTTTGTTTGCTTTTGTTTCTTTTGTTTTGTCTATCTTTTGTTTTCCCATTCTTATGTTGTTCTCTTTTTCTTCTGCTTTGCGCAGTTTATGTTTTTTTCTATTCTCTTTCCCTTTTCTTGATCTTTTATTGCTTCCCATCTCTTACAATAATCCTTTCCAATAAACTAAAAGATTTTTTTTGCCGCACCCAATCGGAATCAAATCACCATTTCGCAAGTACACTGAGTCCGTAAACCGGTAACGAATTAAACTATTAATAACACAAATAAAGAAGCGAATCTGATTATGCGCATGTCGGGTGATGCTGCACACACCTTCAGTCGTACAAAGGCTTAGTAAGGAGCGTATCCACCACGGCCTCTGCCACGGAATCCACCTCTGTAAGAACCTCTGGGCGGGTAAAATCCACCCCGGCCTCGTCCGCGACCACGACCACGTCCGCGAGCAGACATTCCAGGAACGTTAGTTCGTTTGGGGACGACCTTAAGATTTCGGCCCCGGAACAGACTCTCATTCAGAACAAGCGCGTTGGCAACAAAACTCGGCTCGGCAAATTCAACGTAAGCATAGCCCTTTGGATGACCGGTAAACTTGTCGAGAAGAATAGTGACACGGTTAATTGTGCCACAGCTCTGAAAATGAGCCTGGATCTCCTCTGGAGTCGATTCATAGTCCACGTTGCCAACGTAAATACTCCGCGCGTCAACGTCTTCTTTGTCCTCCTTCAGCTCCTGGCCTTCTTTCTCAAGGGTCTCCTGCATTTCCCGGAGCTTAGCCGCTTCGTTCTCCATCTCCGCAACGCGAGCCTTCATGGCTTCAATGTCATCCTAAGTCATAATCAGCCAGAGTCCTGGGATCAAAGGTGTGTCGTCAAATCATACCTGGTTCTCCTCCTCCGCCATAACCTGATTCTCCTCTGCGTCCGACATTCTCCAAACTGTAGTATGCTCAAAAATTTTGAATCGTTATAAACCAATTTCTAGTGTCGTAAATCGATCGTGCTTTAACGCTAGGATTGTAGCTATTTGTATGTAAAAGATCTCCGCGTATTGCATCTGCGTATAATTCACCGCAAGCTATTGCTGATGACGAAGTTCTGTGCTTTCTCGATCCACGAGTGTCACAACGCGTCACGCTTGCGCCGCTTACCTTTAAGATGTGGCTCTTGTACTATATGTTTGCTCTTCACATGGATAGTACCGATCGATACGATACGTATTCGGGACTCGAGCTACTGAACATATATGTGTATACGGCAGTTGTGTATATTTTTCAGTCGAAAATCCAGTTTCCACTAAACTCCCCCCAAAAGCTAAGTACAAAGATACAAAATTCATAAGATAACAGAATGAACAAAAGGCAAGCATTTCACAGTTCAAGTTTTTTGAACGCTTTGCGGATTTCCTTCAAAAACCGGCCAAAGTCACGCGATCTGTTCAATCTTTCAACAATCTGCTCAACAGAATCTTTCGGCAATTCAGGCTCGCACCGGTGAATTTCGTAATCGTGCGCGCTAAGATCAATGATGATATAGTACTCTCGGGCCCAGTTGTTTTCGCTGATAAGCGTGAAAACAAACTTCAAAAAGTCATCTTGAACACTCTCGATACGCAGGCCAAGGTTCTGCTCCCAGAATGTTAGCTCTGGAGCATTCAAGGATGACTGGGCCAGAATCTTCTTTTGCTCTTTTGACCGTTCTGAACACATGCTTGGTTAGATCCGTTGACACGTGCGTTGAATAGTAACATACCTTCACGCTTTGCTTCCAATGCCTGCTGGAGTGCTCCAATCTGTGCCAATACTGAGTCATGCAGCACTAGTAACTCATTCTTCTTCACCGTGAAATCCGAAATCGACCGCTCTGTTTCTTCAACCTCTTGCTGTGCGCGCTTGTTCTCTACACATCCAAAGTCAGTGCGTGCTTAAAAATACTCGTCATTACGCAACTGACCCTCTGCCAGTTCGGCCTCCTTTTCTTTATAGTACTCAATCTGACTTCTCATGGCTTGCTCCTGTTCTTAACTGAAGTTAGTACACGAATGGTTCATCGGAGGAGGCACAACGCACCTTTTGCTTCTTGAATCGCCTTCTCAAACCGATTTCTGTCCTCCAGAATCTTCTTTCGGTCTTCTGAAATAAAAGTATCAAATTTTACATGGAATGAATCGAGTTTCTTGCGTAGTCGATCAAAGTCAAATGTGAACTGAGGAACTGCAGAAGCCAGTGTTGAGGAAGTCTGGCCATCGTCCAAGCCATTCGACAATCCTGGCCCGTCGTGACTGCTGCTTGGCGCACCTTGCCGTAGTGCTGTAATTGATGTCATTACTGATAAACTGTCCCGCTCGAATGTGTGTCGTCGAGAGATACAAAGAGAAGAAGTAAAAGGTGTGCGATTGGGAGATTTGTGAGTTGAGAGCGGGATGCGTGTAAACAAACAAATATACAAGCCGCACCCGTCGCGAACTTTAACGCGCTCATAAAGTTCAAGGCCCTAACCCAGCATCTACTGGGTGCACGCATTATACTGTGCATGCGCCGAAGCGGACACAACCGTGAATTAATTTCGATATTGAGTAGATTCGGATATCCATAGGATTGCACATACAAATTTCAAGCTCGGTGATTGTGTTGGGCTATTTTTTATTACGACGAATTCTATTGGTGTTAAACAGATCTTTGACAAGGTGTAAAAATGGCGTCGTCAGCAGATGTCCGCGATATGCTGGATTTGAACGAGCGTGGCGCGACAGCTCGTCCGCCTGCTCCGAAGCGTTTGAAGACTGAGACCAAGCGGCCAGGTTTGTGACTTAGATCTGAGGTGTTGGCAAGATTTGCTTACTGAGAATAACAGAGGGAATGAACCGAGAGCTGCATAACCTGCTTGGTGATAATACTCCTGCAGTCACTGTTATCCAGAGCAAGTTCAAGGAAAAGCCAAACTGGAAGGCGAAGCCAACGCCATGGTTAGTTTGCTGTTAGAATGTGACGAGACATATATGCTGACCTTTAATAGGGTTAATGCGCCTTTTAAGAACTCTGCTCGGTCAGACGGACTAGAATTCCATCACTGGATCAGAGGAAATCCGACGGATGGTGAGTGCGCTTTAGCAAACACCAGGTAACTTGACTGACAATACCTGTTGAAGATGACTACGCATTTGCGAAATTCAACACAAAAGTCGATGTTCCACAGTATACTCGAGAAGAGTACGATGAATGCCTCGCAGATGCGGCATGGACTCCGCGAGAGACGGATTACCTTTTCGACCTTTGCCGAGAGTGGGATTTGCGGTGGCTAATTATCCAGGATCGTTACGAGTATCAGCCCGAAGCGAATGAGCCAAAGTCACTGAGAAGTCTCGAGGATTTAAAGGAAAGATACTATACATGCTGTCGCAAACTCATGGATATGTGGCGTAAAAAGGGACAAATGATGTGGTCGACTCGGGACGTTGAGGTTTACAATGCTATGGAGTTTAATAAAGAAAAGGAACTTGCGAGAAAGCAGTATTTGGAAAAGCTGCTGAAGCGGTCTCCTGCGGATATTGCCGAGGAAGAGCGGCTGATTTTGGAGTACCGGAAACTACAGGAAGGATCAGAAAAGCTGCTGCAGGAGCGACAAGAGTTACTGCGGTTGCTTCAGTCACCGTCAACTTCGTCATCATTTGCTCCGTTCCAGACGAGCCAGGGATTGTCGCAGCTAGTTGCCAATATTCTTGCGAACGACAAAACGCGGCGGAAAAAGACGGTGCAGGAGGCTGCACCGACAAATGGTCAAGCGTCCGCGCAGCGTGGTACGTCTGCTACGCCAGGAACGCATGGAGCGCAAGCGGCGCCGGCGGCTGCGTCAACCAAGACAGGAGCACCAGGTCAAGGTCAAGGCCAAAGTCAAGGTCAAGGTCATGGACAAGCACAAGCCAAGGAGGCGGCTCCGTCACCGGCACGTGGATCACAGCCTCCATCAAGCCAGCCTGGTGCGAGTGGACGGGGAACACAGCCTACATCAACTGCGCTGAAGAAGGTTGAGCAGGCGCAAAGTGCGACAGCGAAGAAGGTGGCGAAGAGGGTACCCCCGGGAGAAGGTCAGTTGTTTTTCTTACAGGCGGTGTATGGACTTGGCTAACAATTACTTTTTCTCATGCACAGAGCGCGCATATGGGATTTCATATCATGAGAAGCTCACGCAGGGCGTATTTCTGCGATCTTCGCGCGTGACCTCGATGAAGCCGTCGGCGCAAACGCGGATTGCTGCGGTATTAGCCGAGTTACAGATTGCACCGAAGCTGGCGCTTCCGACGGCGAAGGTGTGCGAGAAGTTTGACGAGCTGCAGCAGGCGATCAACGTGTTGCTGGATACGAAGAAACAGGCGGACAAGCTGGAGGCGGAGGTGCGTGTGCTGAAGGGGCAGCCGGCGGAGGCGCCCAAGGAGTAGGAATGCTGCGTGTACAGTGTGTGTAGAGTGAGTTGTGTACGATAGCTGTGATTGAGAACGACGGTGAGAACTGAGCGATTTGTCGTAGAACGCGGACGCTTGCTAAGTCTTAGTCACGGACTTGAGGACAGTGGGAGCCAGGCTGCCGTAGAAACAACATCTCCGCGAGTGATGATCGGTCAGGTATATGACGTGCCTCGTCAGCGGAGCCGAGGGCGGCGTACTGTGGCGCAGTGATGGGGGGCGGTGCGGGCGGGCCCGGAATAAGCGCGCAGGCTAATTTGCAGCGTCCAGCTCGCCGCCGCCGCCGCGCACTCATCGCTGTACTCCTCCACTCTGCTCGGCCACGAACAGTCCTTCTTCCGCTCCGTCTTCCCCATCTCGCCCGGCCGCTCTTTCCTCGATATCCGGCCGCGGTTCTCCTCTCTCGTGTCCTCTGCGAACCGAGTCCACGATGCCCGCAAACGCCTCCGCCGGGTACGTCTTTTCCCTCCGTCCGCCCTGCGCTCCTCGCGGCACGCGCGCCCCCGCCGAGATCCACCGCGGGCCCCGTCGTCGGCCTGCCGGGTCTCGCAGGCCTCTCGCCGGCGCTGCCGTTTGTGTGCTGCGCTGCTGGGTTTTTTTTCTGACTGTGTCTGGTTCTTTATCGCTAACATCTTCCTCTGCCAGTTCGCACAAGCTGCGTATCACCGGTCCGTCACTTGCCCCTACATTCACGATCGTCTGCACTCGGGCGCTGCTCTGGCCGCGCGCAGTAGACCGACTGCTCTGGCCAGCGCGATCCGTCTCGTCGATCTTGTCTTTTCTGCTACTCTTTAACTAACTGTTCCTTCAGTCATCGCTGCGGATGGATTATACAAGCGCGAGGTTTTCCGTAAGCGTTCCTTTTTTTCTCCCATGTACATTTCCTTATCACTGACCGTCCGTGCGTGTCCAGGCTTCCCCGATCCTTTCGCTGTCATAACCGTCGATGGCGAGCAAACACACACTACTTCAGTCATTCGCAAAACACTCAACCCGTACTGGAACGAGGCATTCGATGTGTATGTGTACCCCGCCATTGTCGTTATCTCCACAACATGAACATTAACTCTAAATCTATCCAGCACCGTTACGGAATCCAGCATAATTGCAGTCCAGATCTTTGATCAAAAGAAATTCAAGCGAAAAGACCAAGGTTTTCTTGGTGTCATCAACATTCGTGTCGGCGATGTTCTCGATCTATCGATGGGCGGCGAAGAAATGCTGACAAAGGAGCTGAAAAAATCGAACGACAATCTCGTGGTCCACGGAAAGCTCATCATCAGCCTGTCCACCAACGTGCAGTCGGCATCCCAGACAGCGTCAAACTCGACTCCCAACTTGGCTTCTGCCTCAAACGGCTCCGCGTCTGCATCCTCCACCAATACCGTGACCTCCGGCATGTCCAACCTGTCCGTGTCTTCGACAAACCACAGAGCGGCATCTGCCAACGAGGCTCCCGGTGTCGCCGCCCCCGTATCTGCTGCTACCGCTGCTGCCACTGGCACCGCCAACGCAGCCGGCGGTGCCCAGGGCCCATCTTCCAACCGTGTCTACAGCTCGTTTGAAGATCAATACGGCCGTCTTCCTCCTGGCTGGGAGCGTCGTACTGACAACCTTGGCCGTACATACTATGTTGACCACAACACTCGGTCGACCACCTGGACCCGACCATCGAGCACCAATTTCAACGAGAACGATCAGCGTGCTGCGCTCCAGAGCACTACAGAGTCTGAACGTCAGCGTCACATGAACAGATCTCTCCCCGAAGATTCCCGTTCTAACTTGGCCACAAACGCCAACGATGCTCAGACTTCGACTGCGGCTGCTAACGCCAACGCGGTCCAGCTTATGGCCACTGGTGCTACCACCGCCGGTCTTGGAGAGCTTCCTCCGGGCTGGGAACAGCGTCACACCCCCGAAGGACGAACATACTTTGTCGACCATAACACCCGCACCACTACCTGGGTAGACCCTCGACGACAGCAGTACATTCGCATGTACGGTCCGAACACAAACAACACGACCATTCAGCAACAACCTGTCTCGCAGCTCGGTCCGCTCCCAAGTGGCTGGGAAATGCGTCTCACCAACACTGCCAGAGTGTATTTTGTTGATCACAACACGAAGACTACAACCTGGGATGACCCTCGTTTACCCTCCAGCTTGGACCAGAACGTGCCTCAATACAAGCGTGATTTCCGTCGTAAGCTGATTTACTTCCGGTCACAGCCTGCTCTGCGAAGCTTGCCTGGCCAGTGCCACATCAAGGTGCGGCGAAACCACATCTTTGAAGACTCGTATGCCGAAGTCATGCGCCAGAGCCCGCAAGATTTGAAGAAGCGCCTAATGATCAGATTTGAAGGAGAAGAAGGTCTGGATTACGGTGGTGTGTCGCGTGAGTTCTTCTTCTTGCTTTCGCACGAGATGTTCAACCCGTTCTACTGTTTGTTCGAGTATTCTGCACACGACAACTACACACTTCAAATTAACCCTCACTCTGGAATCAATCCCGAGCATCTCAACTACTTCAAGTTCATTGGCCGCGTTGTCGGTCTCGCTATCTTCCACCGTCGTTTCCTCGATGCATTCTTTATTGGTGCATTTTACAAGATGATTCTCAAGAAGCGTGTTGTTCTTGCCGATATGGAAGGTGTTGACGCTGATATTTATCGAAACCTCAGCTGGACGCTTGATAACGATATCACTGATATTCTTGAGCTGACTTTCTCCACGGAAGACGATCGATTTGGCGAGCTCGTTACCGTCGACCTCAAGCCTGATGGCCGCAACATTCCCGTGACAAACGAGAATAAGCGGGAGTACGTTGAGTTGATCACGCAGTGGCGTATTCAGAAGCGTGTTGAGGAGCAATTCAGCGCGTTCATGTCTGGTTTCAATGAACTCATCCCACAGGAACTTGTCAACGTTTTCGACGAGCGTGAACTCGAGCTTCTGATTGGTGGTATTTCTGATATTGATGTTGATGACTGGAAGAAACACACCGATTACAGAGGTTACTCTGAAAGTGATGAGGTTATTCAGTGGTTCTGGAAGTGCGTTCGTTCATGGGATTCGGAACAAAAGTCGCGTCTGCTGCAGTTCACCACTGGTACGTCGCGTATTCCTGTCAACGGATTCAAGGATCTTCAGGGTAGTGACGGTCCCCGTCGGTTCACGATAGAGAAGGCTGGTGAGATTCAGCAGTTGCCCAAATCGCATACTTGCTTCAACAGAGTCGATCTCCCGCCATACAAGGATTACAACTCCATGGTTCAGAAGCTTACGCTTGCTGTTGAGGAGACTGTTGGTTTCGGCCAAGAGTAAGCGTGAAGGAAAAAAAAAGCCCATCCCCCCTTTTTTCTCACAAAACAATTTTATAAATGGTTTACATCTCGACGCATCCGTGTCTTTTTTTTTTTTCTTTTCCTGTGTGTGATTTGTTTCTCGCGTGTATTGAGTTTCTTCTGGTCGTTTTCCTCCGTGCGCATTACTAATTTTACGTACGTGCTGTCCTTGTTCAATTGATGTGTATTCTGCTATAGTCTATTATACACACCCGTTTTCTTATACATACAAGTGTTCCGCACGTGCAATGCGTCAAATCCCAACCCAAACTCCGTATACAAAGAAACAAAATCAAGTCAAAAACAACATGCGAGAAAAATTGATAATCAGTTTGTCGTCGGCTCGTCAAGTTTGATCCGCACTAGTTTTTCGGGGAATTGCGATTTCAACTCACTCATATTCAGAGGAGTATCTGTATCTGTTGCTGCGCGCGCTAGGGCATCGTCATGAACATTTGCTAGACTCGCTGTGACTCCGTTAGTTCTTTCTTTTCTGCCGTTTACCAGGTTCTCATCAAACTGACGTACACGACGCGAGATTGATGACTCGCAAGATACTATCCCAATTACTAACGATCAACGCAACAGCTAGGTAAAAACGCGTCAGCTTATCTCTTACACGGGATAGA
This sequence comes from Myxozyma udenii, assembly GCA_030705025.1. NCBI lineage: Eukaryota > Fungi > Ascomycota > Lipomycetes > Lipomycetales > Lipomycetaceae > Myxozyma > Myxozyma udenii. The sequence goes on from JANIWG010000044.1 coordinate 33,527, forward strand.
CAAAACTCACACTCAGTTCCATCAACAAGAGTGGCAAGTTTCTCTTGTAGCTGTTCCATCTGCTGAGCAAATCCGGCACTCAAATCACGCAACTGCTGTAGACTTTCGAGTTCTTTCTTCTTTTCTGCGATACGCGCCGCGAGAACGCTGTTGTATTGTGACGCGACGCCTGGTTGCTGTTGTTGCTGTTGCTGTTGTTGCCGCTGCTGCTGATTTGGAAGCAGTGTTGTTCGTCGTGGTGCGTATGACATCGTAGCTATAGATCAATATTTCCTCGTGTGTTTTTGGTGATATATGATACTCTCGGCCTCTGCCCCAGCTGAAGGTTGGTTGTTCCAAACCAACCCAGTCGACGCGCCGTGTGTCACGCACAAACAAAACCTCGACATCGGAAAGCAGTTCTCCCAATCCCATCGCAATTGACGCGTTTACGGCATAATCGTGTAGTATTTGTCGCGGATACAGCAAAATATATCACGTGCAAAAAATGCGAATTGGGAAAAAAGTCTATTTGCACTTTGTAAACAAAAAGGAACCCATTGATGTCACGCAGTGTATATATCCGTTGACGTAAATAAGGCGAATTACAGAGGGCAACGCAGCTGCATTTGGAGTGCACAGAGTTTTAATTTGTTTATATAGTTGAGGGTTTACACGGTTGTCGCAAATTGGGCAGGTTTATCGGCGCGTGGAGTGCGAAAGCCAGTTGATGGCGCGACTTGCGGAAGGAGTCTCGGTCGAGACGGTCGATTCCGGTGAGTTCATTTGCATGAAGTCGCAAAAAGAATGGTGACTGATCTGGATTTAGTGAAACGAAGATTTTTAAGGCAAAATCGAGAGCTTGCGAGGTATGCCTGGCTGATGAGTGACGTTGTTGAATTGTGAAGGCTGATATTTTGGATAGGGTGAACTCAACGCATTCGACGCGGATCAACAACCTTGAGAATAGAGTAGCGGCGCTTGTGGCCGAGAACTTGGAGCTACGGCAACAGATTATTCAGCTTGAGCAGCAACAACGTGGGAGCGGGAGCAATAGAGCTGCGGTTTCAACATCGCAATGTGACGATTTTCGAGCTCGATTGATGCAGAAAGTGCAGAGTTTGCAGGACGTAATTGCAGAATTTGACGGCGTGATTCAACACAGCGAGCATGAAGCTACTGTGAAGGAGAAGCAGCAGCTTCAACAGCAGGCTTCTATGCAAGTGTCGGAGGATGCGCGTGGTGAGCCAGGCGGTGATACAAGTTTTGTGGGGTCGCCTTTCATTAATGTATCAACGCGCAAGAAATCGACACCGAAAATTGAGCGAACTGAGATGGATGGTGGGCGGAGCTGGAACAGGTCAGCTGGTGTTGAACGGCGGCTGCATGATCATGAAAATGTTATTGCGGAGAATAATGAAGAGGATGATGAGTTTGCGGAGGAGGTGGATATGGAGATAGCGGAAGATCCTGTGGAGTTTGTGGAAACTTTAGCGGAAGATATTGCTACAGAGCATGTCATGGAGCCGGTAGTGGAGTCTGCTGCAGAGTCTGTGGTGGACCTGCCTCCAGAGCCAACACAGCCACGACGACGGAGGCGGAGAGACAGTATACAAGACGTCGACAACATTTCCAAAATACGGGCACAGAACGAAAGCTACAAATCGCGCATTGCAATGCAGTCTGATTTGATACAGACTGAATCTGAATCCGTTGAGAAGGACAAGCCAGAGACGAGTACGGAAATTGCGAAGGAAGACGACGTTGTCCTTGCGCTGTCTGTGAATACTCGACGGAGATCACGGGGTCCTTTACCACCGCCGCTATCAGAGGAGGAACTTCAAGCAGTCGAAGAGTCGAAGAAGACTGCGAAGCCGTCTGCGGTGGATGTGTACGTTGTGCCGGAGGAGGACGAGCATGATATGGCAGCCACCGAGGCGGTGCTGAACTCGATTGCGGAGACGCGACGACGGCTATCGAGTGTTGGCGAGGAAAAGAAGAAGGAGTCGAAACCGCGACGAGTCCTGCAGCAGAGTATGTTCTGTTTAGACTGTCGGATAAGATTGGTGCTAACAAAGTAGAAAATGTCAATGTTGAAGCCACTCCGAAGGTGCGAAGTGGCGGAAGGAAAAGCATTTTGATTGGAAAGGATGACGACGCACAGGTACCTGAGAAGCCAAAGAAGTCAGAGAAGGTCAAGAAAGCGCAGATTCCAGCTCCGGCTCCAGCTTCCTTGCCGATTTCAGTACCAGAGGTTATTCCCGAGCCGACGCCGAAACCAGCGGAAGAGCAAGTGCCAGAACCAGTGCCAGAGCCAGTTGTCGCTTCAGCTTTGGCGCCGACTCCCAAAGTACAAAGTGCGTCCCCGCCAAATGAGGATGGATCAGCGAGCAAGATGGGGTCCGCTTCACCGGAAGGATCACGACGAGCAGGTCGTGCTCGAAAGAGCGTGAATTACGCTCTCCCATCGCTACGGGCGAAGATGCGACGGGAGACAGCGAAGCCAGTGGACGCAGTTACAGGGGCATTGATGCCGCCTAGTAAGGTTGAGGTTTTGAAGGTGGAAGAAGAGGATGCACATGATCCGAGTCCAGTCACTGCGCCGGTGAAACCCACGCAGAAAGAAGTACGAGTCAAGGCTGAGCCAATTGATAGTCCATTTGACCCGACGCAGGTGTCACCGATGCATAAAGATGGTGTGGCTGCTACAGGCAAGCGGAAGAGACGGGGCTCGTCACTGCATGGGGTCCAGGCAGATTCACAAGGTGCATTGAATGTGGCATCCAGTGATTCGTCGGAGAAAGTACAGTCAAGTCACGGTGAGACCGCAGCAAGTGCCGAGGATGGGACGGAAAGTACGCAGGAGCATCAGCAGCAGCAGCATCAGCATAATGTGACATCACGACGGGGTAGTCGACGATTGAGCAGTAGTGTGCGAGTGCCAGAAGGGCTGGAAGCTAAACCTGCGTTTGAACCTTTGCGGATGATGTCTGTGACTGGCAAGCGACGGCGAAGCGCAGCGGTGTGAGCCAGTTTGTGTGAGAGTGTGAGCGGGAGAGATCAGGAGGGGGGATACAGTTCGGTTGCTTTCGAAAGGGTGTGGAAAGTACGATGAGCAGTTAACTACGCCGACAGGATACTTTTAATAGCTATGAATGAATGAACTCAAGTCTGACATGTAACTTGGATTAACGATGACCGACGCCGACCCGCCGAGCCGTAAAATTCCGATCGCACTCCTTCGGAGACAGCCTCGTGACGCGTCGCGTGCCGAGCTTATAAGGGGCCGATTACGGCGAACGGTTCGTGACCGGCGGGCCACGAGGGGCAATGGGCATTGATTTGTACCGCGATCCGGGCGGTCCGGGCGGCGGCGCTGGAGAGGGGAAAGAGGGGAAGAAGACCCAATTAGTTATTTACACAGTTGAAAAGAAGCGCATTGTGATCTGTGTTTCGCGCTCGGTCCCAAATTGACCATGTGAGTTCCGGGATCGTTCTCGGGAGGCCCAATTCAAGATGAAGGAGAGTGAAGAAAAAAAAAAGGCGGAGCTGGAATCAGATGATGTGCGGAATTTGGGTTAAGGGAGAGTTTAGAGAGATCTGAAGCGAAGTGAAAGTCTAAACTGGAGATCGGCGAAGAGAGGGGTTGTTACCGTTATGCTGTTGGGAGGGGGCCCTTGTAAGTTAAGCTAAGTATGAGAAGAGCTCGGGGTATTGGGGCTGAGTAGGGGAAGTATATGTTGTAGTCTGTTAAGGGTCCAGCAACGTGTTTTGTGTTTTGTTCTCGACGCGTCGAGAGACGCGACGCGTGGTTAAACCCTCTGTGCGACACGTGTGAATCGAAGCATTTTGAGGCATCGCACAGAAGACGCCACGGGGCGAACTTTGCGAGCGTGAGTGGCTCTCTGTGAGAGGGGCGGACGACGTGCGGCGCTTAACTATTTTTTTTTTTTTTTTCCTCTCGCTTTCAAATTTAAAGGTGCATTTATATATATATATGTCTGGCGTCCGTGCACACAATTGTGCGCAAAATGACGTTTTTCGTGTTGGTTCTTTAATTTTCTTTATTTTTGTTATTGCGGATCTGCGGTGGACTTGGCCGAGGAAACAGGTTTTTTTATACTTGGAAATGGCAATGTGCATATTATAGCAAGTTGTGATGAATTATTAAAGTAATGAGAAAACTTTTATGTACACTGTGAACGCGACTGCGAACATGACATGCATGGCGACCATATATGGCGCCGAGTCACAAACGCGCCAAAAGTGCTCTCGATGAACACGAATTTGATCTGGACTCTTCCTGAGTCCCCCATGTCTTTCCTTTTTTTTTCCGTTCCGATCCCGATCCATGTATTTTGATATTTTCCCCCGTATTGAACAACAAATAACACCGTAAAAAAAACAAAAGAAAACCAACACCATCTGTAAACCGTTGACCATGAGCAATATGCAGCTGTTGTGAAATGAACGAATGACCCATAGATAACATCATAAGCAAGTTTGAGACTCAAGACGCATGCGAGCGTCTCTCTTTCGTCATGATGACAGCGAAATCGACGACATTGGCGACGTGGACGGCATCACGCTTGGTGGTTTTGACTTGCGAGCGTTCGCGCCGTAGTAGTGCGTGTACCGGTGTTTTGACTCGTAGAACGGAACAATGTAGTAAGATGGCGGCGACAGCTCAAGCTGGACCTGCACGGCCGAGGAGCGGCGAGAAGAGTCGCTCGCGGCGGAGGAGACGGGGAGGAGAGGCGGCGACACGGGCGGGGAGAGCAGATCATGCTGTGCTTTGGCGAGGTCGAGCTGGCGGCAGTGCTCCGAGCAGTAGATCGAGGAGCTGCTCGGGCAGACCTTGTCGCAGACGGTGCAGTAGTCTTCGAGCCACATGGAGGACGTGTATACAGAAGGGCAGGCGGGGCGGGGAGGGGAGCGGTGGGTTGGGCGAGGAACAGGGACGAGCAGACGGGACCTTGGGCGTTCTTTATATTGCACGATCTGTCCGAGGCCGTCGCGGCTCTTTGGGGCGACATCGCACGCAATCCGTTAGAGTTCTCGCGCCGTGAGTCACCCTCTGCAGCCGCATGCAGCGCGGCCCTCTGGTTATTGCGCGTTCTTGTCCCTCAACGCGTCGCGCTGACGCAACAAAGACATCAAAACATAACATCTACGCTCTAGTTGTCGACCATCGCGGTCGCAATAACCTCCACAGTTCGCGCGCTGATGATGCCATCGACCACCCACGCGGTTGCGCTGCTTTGCGTTTTCTCGCGTGCGGGGCATCATTCACGGCGAGCGGTGCATCCACGGCGAGCGGTGCAACAACTTAACCTCTGCGGTGCACACCCACTCACAAGTTCACTGCTGCGCTGGCGACAGTCTCGTCTGCGCGCAATCACAGCTTCCGCCCCTGGTCCATCGCCGGTTTCGGAGACTACGTTTGTCTTTGTCGTCGTTGTCATCGTCGTTGTCCTCCAAAGCATGTCCGAGCTAGCCAGCCGTCCGTCTCCTCCCGATTGTTGCGCCTCTCGGCAGGTTCCAGCCAAAGTCTGGGACGCTATCGCCACCTGTCATGCGATCCCGGTCTCGGCCAGCTGCTCAACGACGCGCCTTACGCTGTCTATCGTGAAATCGTTTGCTATCGCGGTCCAGGAACGGGCCGCTTCCCCGGATTCACCATGCATGTCTGCATTGCTGTGCAAGTGCCCGCAGTGACGTGGCACCCGTTCACACGTCCAGAGCACTCTAGCGTCGCCCTGGCCGCAGCCGCACCACAAGGGTCCTCGGCCAGGCCATGTACGTCCCCACAAAACAACCCCACGATCATTCCCACCCGCCAGGGTCTCGGTCCCGCTGATATCGCCTCTGCAGTGTGTACGTACCAAACTGTTTGTTTGTGTGATTCTCGCATGTGCGGTGCACGCAGCTAAATGGGACCGCGCGTACTTCCTCAGGTCCACTTAACTTCATTTCAGCTACAGTCAACTCTATAGTTATACTCCCAGTTCAGCGCCATGCGATATCTATAACCCTGCCAAATAACCCTCCCGTAATCTCTGTACACTCAAGCCACTTCGAACGGCGCGTCTACCCCTCCACGCAAAGCAACACTCACTCACCTCTTCTTCTCCTCCTCCTCCAACACCCGCTCCACCTCCGCTTTCCATCCCTTCCGCATCTGCCGTTCTTCATACACTCCCCGATTGCGCGTCACCCGCTCCACGATCGTCTCTGTTGAAATCGTCTTGTACTCGTGATCCCCAATCTCACTGTACAGCCCCATCTCCTTCACCTCCGCGTACGGGTCCTCCGTATGTCCACGGCCCTCGTTCGCTGTGAAATCAGTCGGCCCATGCATCACGCCCACTATCTCGTACGGCAGCGACTCCAAAAACGACTTTGTGGGTGCGTATGGAGCTTGCAACACGACATGCGATACGTACTTGCATTGCAGTACGCACAGCGCACGTTCGAACAGGTTCATTATTGGGTAGTTCAACCCCTTGAACTTGTTCACCGTCGCGTCATCATGCACGCCCACCAAAATACCAATATCCTCTGCCGCAGCCTGCTTCACCCGTCGCAGGAACTCAATATGTCCCGCGAAAAACAAGTCAAACCCACCGTCGACATAGATCATCTTCGGCTTACCCGCCGTCGCTGGCGGTGGTTCCAACACACCCAGACTACCGTTAATCCAAACATACACGCCGTCTCTTGAGGCCTTGCCGTCTTCTGCGGTAGCATACAACTTGAACTTCTCTCGCGCCTCGGTGCTTAATAGCTCGTTTGGTGGCGACGACTTGGTATCCGGGCCAGGTAATTGGCTGATTGTTTTGATGTGATGTCCCTTTGTGCACAACAGCATGCGTCCGACGAGGTCTGTCGTCGAAATATTCGGTGTCCGCTTGACCACCAAAAATCTCCCTGCCTCCTTTACGACGCGGTAACAGTCCTCACCATTCGCGTCAGTGGTCACGTCGTCGCCATGCACGACGTAGAAACACCCGTAGTCATCCATTACCGCGGGATCAGTCACATACGGCGCTCCGGGAACTGCTGTAGTGGCCCATTTGCACGCCTCAACGGCAAGGACCCGCTCGGGCAGCGTCATAACTACCGGTCCCTTGTTCTCCAAAATCTCCTCGTCCGAGTGCACGCCGACGTAGAGCGATGTCCCGAGTTGTCGTGCTTGTAGCATTGCGCCGGCATGACCTGGATTTCATGTTAGTAACGCAGGTCACAAGAGAAGGAGAGTTCACGAAGACATACCGTGGTGCGCAAAGTCAAAACATCCGTCTATCCAGATACGGTCTTTGGAGATTGTTGGTGCTACCATTATGCGATGTATGGAGTTGCAATTTCCTCAATTGATCAATTGACTGTCCTGAAGTTTGAAGAGAGTATTTGCAGATACTTTGGGCGCTTGAAACCCGTGACGGAAACGCAGCGTTCAAAGGAGAACCGGCTCGTATAAGTCTGGGAAACTCTGTGTCGTGTTAAACTGTCCGGCGACCGGCGATGATTTCAATTGAAATCCTGGGGTTTGTGCGGATTGACATTATTATTGCGCAGGACCCTGCGGCTGCACCTCTTTATATACAGCGATTGACGTTATCGACCCTAAGAGATAGAACGGTGTTGCAACGATAGAACTACGAGATGATCACACGGAGCGTTATAAAAGAGCATGCTGGCAACAACGAGCTCGCTGAAAGTTGCCAGACTGTTGATGCGTGATCTTGTCGATACTTTGCACAAAGTAATCACAGAAATCACTTCGACTCGAAGCACCTAAAGCTTCACATCTGATGCTGAAAACATTTGTTGACACTGCCACGTCATTGTACCTCGGCCTGAGCATATATACGTTTATATATCCACGAATGGCCTTATTCCTTCGTTGTCAAAACCAGCACCGCGTAATCTTGTAACTATCAAATACTCTGCTGATTTTTATTTAAAACAGTCGTAGGAACTGCAGTCTTGCCACGCGATAAGGCTAGGTAGCGCGCGGATCTGAAAACTGCCGCTCGCTCGCTTAGTTATATTGCGCTACGCCGCGTCCGCGGTAACTGCACCCACCGTCATCGCGACATCTTGCCATCTTCTGCTCGACCTCTTCTTTTCTCTTTTCTCGGTCACTTACTCTCCATCCTCTTCACTTCTCCAGCGTGCTGTCGAAGTCAACCAGTCTTACGCGATTGCTCCCGCAGATCACCTTTCTCGAATCCTGGCCCACTTCCCCACACCCAGCCGTTTGCGACATTCACACCCTTCACAATCTCCAGCCGTGGTTCACCGCCACAATTCCACAAGCTCTCGTTCGTTCCGCGCGTACTAAAGCACTTTTCAGCACTTTGAATCTCTCATTATGAAGAGCGTTACACCGTCGGATTCGCCAGCCTCGCCTCCGCAGGCTCCGCAGGCTCCGCAGTCAGCAGCTCAGCAACCACCGTCGCCTGCCCAGCCGACCGCCTCCGATCCTGCTGCTTCTCCAACTGCCTCTGCAACATCCCCGACATCTCCAACCATCTCCGAATCTCGACGCCGGTCAGGCCTACTCAACATCTCTGCTTCCGCGTCTCTACCTCACATCAACATCCATCTACCCTACACCAATAAACACCACCAGTCTCAATCCACATCTTCGCACGCCCATTCTCTACGCTCTCCATTCCAACCATCTTCATCCTCCTCTTCTGCACAGTCGTCGCAAAAGCAGCAACAGCAACAGCAAACGCCAGCAGGTTCAAAGACTTCGAACAATGAGTCGCCACTGTCGCAAACAGTCGCGGATGTATCGCGTGGTCGAGCGCCAGATCGTGAAGACAGACAACGATTGGAGCGCCATGCACGAGCGTCGTCTGTTGATGTTGCGCAGGGAACAATGATGGGAAACTCCATATTTTCATTCATTTCCGCGGCATCAAAGGCAAAGTTCACTACATTTGCTACTTCCGGTGCAGATGAGGATAATGAAATTGAGGAGCCGGAAATGGAAGACGAGGTCTTTGATGACGACGATGACGAGGAGGATGAAGATGAAGATGAAGATAATGAAGTTGCTGTTGAGGACGACAGTAATGATATTGGATCGCGACCTGGCGCATTCGGCACGCGCGTAGATCCAGGCGACGACATGCTGGCGTCATCTACTGGTGATAAGATCGTCTCGCCAACGTCAGCTTTATCGTCACCGCCCGATTCACCTGTAACAAGCTCCACTTCTTTGCCGAGACCCGGGACGCTCCCTCATCGTCCATCAACTCGCTCAGTTCACTCTATGCGCTCAGGTGTACCGCTTGCCTCGTCCTTCTTTCTCAACCGAGACCGGTTGGTCTCAGATCAAGATACTTCGATGCACACACTTGAGCCAATTCAGTCCGTGCAGTCTGGAAACTCGAGTACGACTACCTCGACGCTGAAATCTACAATTCCCATATCGGTCCATGATGCAGATGGAACTGAGGTCCCCATATCGACAATCGATGGCCAGGTCGAGTCGTCTCAAGAGGGCGACGATGAGTCAGCTGACTCGTTACGTGCAAGCATGTTGGCGGAAAAACTGAAAAGTGTGTTTGGATTTGCGGATAAAGAGGATGTTCTGGCTGGTATGTTTTGAGGTGCCTCTTTTGCGACTATAGCTAACATAAGTTAAGAATATCCGGTATATCTGCTCAAAAATATCCTGCTTCAGGGACACTTGTTTGTGACTACTAACCATATTGCTTTTTTTGCCTACGTCCCGCACAAAAATGTGAGATTTGGTTCAACTTGTTTTAGACCGTGAGACTCTAGCTAACATAAACCAGAACAAAGTTTTGAAGTCAGGCACATTGAGTCGCAAGGCGCGTACGACAGGTCGGTTTTCTCGGTTCTGGTGTGTCATCAAGGACAACGTGTTTTCGTACTATAACTCTGCTTCTGATCTTTATTTCCCGGTTGGAACGATTGATCTGCGGTACGCGATATCCGCTGAGATTCACACCAAAACGACTGGTGTCGCGGAGAACATTACTGCGACAGTCGGGAACGCAATCGAGACAGTCGGCACGGCGATTGATACTGTCAGCAACGCAGTCAATGCAGTGGCTGAAAAATTACCAATCTCAGTGCCGAATCCGGTTCCGTCATACCACAATTCCGGCGAACCTGTCTCGTTTGTGATCACAACGCAGACGAAGAAATATCAGTTCAGAGCAGACACGTACACAAGCGCGCTTGAGTGGGTGATTGTATTGCAAAAGGCAATTTTCAAGTCACATAACGATGGCGATTCTGTTAAAGTCGTGATCCCGTTCGATAACATTCTTGACATTGAAGAGAGTATGGTTTTGGATTGCGCTGATACCGTCAAGATCAAAGCTGTCGACGTTAACCAGGGCGAGATGTACGCGGTTGACGACTACTTTTTCACTTTTTTCTCAAATGGTGACGAAGCCCTCGATGTGCTGCGCAAAAACTATAATAACCACAACGGTGACAACGTATCTTTATCGCATGTTCTTTCCGATAACGAATCCCACAACGATGATTCATTGACTGTATCCACAACATTTGACCGCCATCAACACCACCCGCGCGAGCCAATCATGAACACCACTGGCGGCAGTCGTCCGTCATCGCAGTATTTACAAGCTGTTGACGAGCAAACCCGAGGGCGCACGTTAGGATCCGGAGCACGACGTGGTGGGTCACAATCGCGTTCACATTCCCGATCAAGATCAGGCTCGATGGTACGTGTTGCAGGACAACGCGCGTCATCGTCATTTAGAGCTGTTTCGGATCGTATGAAGAAACTTTCACTGAATCCAACGACCTCGCGCTCTCGGTCCCGTGATACTCGTGACTTGGCAATGTTGAGTCCGTCGGCAACAGACTCTGTGATCACGTCAGATGGATCTGGGTCTGAAGAGATGGTCGACGTTGGCGAGGCAACATCACCTGTTGAAACAGCATCCATGGGTACTCCATCTACTAGCCCCAGTAACAGCCAGCCGCATGAAGGATGGTCTGACTGGGTTCGAAGACGAAGCAAGCGTGTACAGCATTTACTTCCTAGTACGTCAGGATATGTTGACAAAGTCACTGGCATGATTGCGGGTAATCCCAAGCACTTTGACGGACATGGAGGTGATGTGCTCGAAGGAGATCACGAGATTGCTGCTGCTGCTGCGGCGGCAGCAGGGAATGATGCAGGGCATAGTCCACGTATTTCTAGTGCGTTTGGTGACGGCGGTGGTGGTAGTGAAGCTGCAGACAAAGCTGAGGAATTTAAGGAAAGCGCTGAACGATTTCGATCGCATTTCGCGCTGGCGGATGACGAACGGTTGATTGCGAGTTTCTACGGATACTTGCACCGTGCTATTCCGCTGTATGGAAAAATATACCTTGGTTCAGAGCATTTCTGTTTTCGGAGTTTGTTGCCAGGCACGAAAACAAAGATGGTCGTGCCGCACGTGGATATTGAGAATGCCGAGAAAAAGCAAGGGTTCAGATTCGGATACTCTGGCTTGGTGATTATCATCCACGGGCATGAAGAAGTGTTTTTTGAGTTCAGATCTGTTGAGAGCAGAGATGACTGCGCGGTGACGTTACTTTTACAGTTAGATCAGCTTGCAAAGGAGGCCACTGCTTCTGCCACTGATGACACGGAACATGCGACGACTAACTCTGGTACTGCGGCGAATAACGCAAAGGAGGAAGCGCGGATCACAGCCGAGGAAGCAGCGTTGGTGAGAGTGCGCATGGAGTTACAAGCTCGGAATGCGGATGGCGATAAGAAGAACGGGGAGCGGTTCTTGATTAAAAATCGCATGCTGATGGCTGATCCCACGCCTGTGATATTCGAGTCAACTCTGGAGGATGTTCACGATGCAGTTATCAAACCGGCCAAGAAATTGCGATTCACGTGCTTGACTATTGGTTCACGTGGAGATGTACAGCCGTATATTGCCCTTGCGCTTGGATTGCTCAAGGAAGGTCATAGTGTTGTGATTGCGACGCACGAGGAGTTTCGGAAGTGGGTCGAGAGCTTTGGAATTGAGTTTCGGTCTGTGGCAGGCAATCCTGCGGAGCTGATGCAGTTGAGTGTTGAGCACGGCATGTTTACGTACTCGTTCCTGAAAGAAGCAGCGGGCAAGTTTCGAGGCTGGATCCAAGAGCTACTGGAAACCTCATGGGTTGCGTGTCAAGGAACAGATGTGCTGATTGAGTCGCCATCAGCTATGGCAGGTATTCACATTGCGGAAGCGATGCAGATTCCTTATTTCCGAGCGTTCACGATGCCATGGACACGCACACGCGCGTATCCGCATGCGTTTGTGGTGCCCGAGCAGAAGATGGGCGGGTCATACAATTACATGACGTACGTGATGTTTGACAATGTGTTTTGGAAGGGTATTTCAGGACAGGTGAATAAGTGGCGCAAAGAGACACTGCATCTTGGACGCACTTCACTAGACAAGATGCAGGCGCAACGGGTGCCGTTTTTGTACAACTTTTCGCCTACTGTCGTGCCACCGCCGCTTGATTTTCCAGATTGGATCACGGTGACAGGGTACTGGTTTCTTGACGAAGGAAAGCAAACGTCGTATAAGCCAGATGCAGCGCTGGCGGAGTTTATTGCGAGTGCAAGACGGGATAACAAGAAACTGGTGTACATTGGGTTTGGGTCAATTGTTGTATCGCAGCCGCGGGAGCTTACACAGGCGGTTGTGGACTCAGTTTTAAAGGCCGATGTACGGTGTATTTTGTCCAAGGGCTGGTCTGATCGGTTAGGAAGCAAGAGTGCCCACGAGATCGAAGTGCCGTTGCCTAAGGAAAGTGTGTTCCAGATCCAGTCTGCGCCGCATGACTGGCTGTTCCCCCAGATGGACGCTGCGGTGCATCACGGTGGCTCAGGCACGACTGGCGCGAGTTTGCGTGCAGGAATACCGACGGTGATCAAGCCGTTTTTCGGGGACCAGTTTTTTTACGCGGGGCGGGTTGATGATTTGGGAGCGGGAATCCATTTGAAAAAGCTGAATGTGAAGCAGTTTGCCAAAGCGCTGTGGGAGGTGACGCGGAATGAGCGGATGATTGCGCGAGCACGGCAAATTGGAGAACGGATTCGCGCGGAAAATGGCGTCGCTACAGCGATTTCAACGATTTATAAGGACTTGGATTACGCGAGCGCTGTTGTGCGCAAGAGTGACGATATCGATAAGGATGAAAGCTGGTACATTGTTGAGAAGGCGAGCGCGGGCAATTGAAATGCCAAAGTTATGTAACTATACATCTGCTGTGCTAGCTTCGTGTTTTTTTTTTCTTGTTTCTCTGTTGCAGTTTAGGAAGGTGTTTATTGTTTTGGGCCGGCAGCGCTTAGTTTATTTTTGTAAACTACATATATTTACATACACACTGGTATTCATGGATCTGAGAAGCTGAAAAGCGAAGCACGCGTCGTACCTTGTGAGCTGTGCGCAAGGAGGCGGTGTAAATGACGTGGATTAACATAAGATTGGCATGTATGTCGAGATATGTATACGTAGACAGGGCGCGGGTATGTGGTCACCCAAAGGAAGAGCGCGAAGTGTGGTTGTGAATAATTGTTATCTTGAGGCCCAAAAGACGTGATTTGGTGGAGGCCAATGAACGCGGCGAAGGATCGCGCGCGCGGTATACGTTGCAGTTATATATGTAGACACAACGGTCGCGGGGCGAGTGTGCGTCTCGAAGCGGAAGTGGGTAAATAAAAACGCAGGTACAGTCCCAAACGGGACATGAGCCGCACGACGAGTTACGTCTTGGGCATGTTTCGGTGCGCATCTCGAATGTCCCAGCAGCTGCACCGCCACCTGCACCGCCACAGATGGACCTGCCACGACACTGCCTGCCAGCCCTTCTTGGCCTGCTGCGGTGGAAGAGAGAATCAATTGAAGAAGAAGAAGAAGACACGTGTGTAAAGAGCAAATACAAAGAGCAATTGCTGACTAGCGACAACCAGGAGCGGACGCGGGAGGTCGCGGGGCCGTCGCTGTTGGGAGCAAAGACGGCCCGAGCGGGTCCGGGTCGAGTCAGCGTCGAGAGTCGTGTGACCGCGCAAAGCCGCGTCTGGAGAGATCTGCTGAGCCTCCACGTCGCCCCCGGATCGAGCAATCTGCCGACGCGAGCACGCCACGGCGGCGACGACAGCAACAACGACGGAGAAGTCTGTAGATTAGAGCAATTGAATGGCATTGTCGAAGCATAGAAATCGCGATATCTGCGCAGGCAATTGCGACGCGAAACGCAGGCACGAGGCGGGGCATTTCACAACACCGCCGCAGAGCCAGTGTCAGTCACGGCAGGGCCGCCGCGATCGATGGCTGCTCGCGGGGCACACAGCGCGCGTGGTGTGTTTCCCTCGCCGAAGCCAGCCGAATCTGCGCAGCTCGCGCTGCCCGGGAGGCCCAGGCGCTCCCTGCCCGCGTATATAAACCCCCCCTCGTCCCCTCAGCATCTCTATCACGTCTCCCTCCTCATTATCAACCCAATTGTTCGCTTTTCATTGACTGCTATCTACTCAATTGCAATCGTCCTCGCGCTCTATCAACTCAGCCAGCTCTCGATCTACTCCCAAGCAGCCTCTCAATCATCCTCCCAACTATTGTCCCAACCAGAAGAACCGCTCTTATCAGCACAACCGCATCCATCTCCAAAGCATGACTCGTACTATTCGATCCAACTCTCGCGGACACGCCGAGATCGCAGGCGACGCTCTGCCTCGTCTCTTTGGCAAGGCTTCCGCAGCACTCTCCGCTCCCAAGAAAGGCGGCGCTGGCCGCGGCAACTGGTATGTGCAGTTTTCTTCTTCGCATCATCTCTCGCCACAGATGCTAACACAAACAGGGGACGCGAAGGTGATGAGCTCGCCGACCTCGAAGACGACTACAACTTCCAGCCACAGATACAACGGCGTCGGTCGAACTCGAACGGCGGCAACGGTGCTCTCAAGCGGCCCTCGTGGGACGCTAACGCGTTCGACGACGTTGAGGAAGAAGCTGTCGAATAATCCTCTTGTCTACCCTATACCGTGTTCACCTGTATTGTGGTAGCATGTACATTACGTGCATAGGGTGAACATCATGTATAGATTTAGCGCACTTCTCGCGCTCGGATTCTGATTTTAACTTTTGCTTTGCTTTTGGTTTTGCGTTTTACATCATAAGGTCACATAGCATTATGTACACTCAAACAGGCGTTGGAAATAGCTTTTTGCGATGTGTTTTTGGCGGGACAAGGAAATCATATTTATGTTGGTTGTTTGTTGGTTGTTGGATCAGGTTGGACTTGGTCGGTACATGGAGTTTGAGTTATAAGTCTCGCACAAACATCATCGGTCGAGCAAAAGCAGAGCCTTTGTATGTATACAGTACAGGAAATACATTAACTGTAACACGTTATATATCGTGCTGGATATAGACAATTCGGTACATATCTGGCGTGTCAGGCCATCGACGTTGATTCCTAACGTCCTTAAAATCTGATGCGTACAGCGTAGTTTTGGACAGCAAACTACATATGCTGATAATGGACTGCAGTTTGCGCGTACCTTCGACTGTAACTCAGTAATTATCCGGTATCTAATTAACGGTGCTCTTGTAGCGAACTCCACAAGCAATCGCGACACGTTGCGTGGTTCCAGAAACGAGCTTAACGTCATGCCGATATCGCGCACGTGCGCACGTGCCCTGACCCTGAACTACGGGTCTTGTGTCGAAATGTCAGCATCTTTTCCTCGATTTTTTCCCATGGGAGAGTTGAGTTTACTCAGCATTACACTTTGGCGCGCTGCCTCTCGTCATCCTTCCTCAACACCTCCTCGACATCCGCGGTCTCTTTCTCCTCAACTTTCTCCGCTTCCCATCCTTCCCGCTCACGTTCACCGCCCAGTTCTCTCTTCAAGAGCTTTTGCTTCGATCCATAGCCGAGTGAGTTTTCAGGGCACCGCTCCTCCGCGCCACTTTCGCCTCCTCCACTCGCCACACACCCCCGCACATCACCACCACCAGCAATGCCCACCCTTCTGCTCACCGCCCCCGCTCTGGCATCCGACCCCGCCCGCGTCTCAGAGCTCACGGCGAAAATGGATGCGCCTGTCTCGCACCAGATGATCGACCGCATTGCTGCGGGTGCCGTCACTCTCCCAGACTCGCTCTACGCGTCTATCTGTGTCGCGCCCCCCGGCACTGCACTGCCTGAGTCGGTCATCGCGGCCCTCTCCAAGGCTGTCGTTCCCGGCGGAAAGGTCTCTGGCGTCTCAGACAGTCAGACCATGGAGGCGCTTATGAACGGTTTCCTTGTTACCGACGCTGACAACGGCGAAAAGGTCTGGTCGCGACCTGAGGCACAGCAGGCTACTGTCTCTCTACGGCGGCGCGCTCCTGCTGCAAAAAACTCTGCAAAGTCGACCATCAGCATCTTCAGCAAGCCGAATGCCGAAGCTAACACTTCTACCGCCAACTCATCCGACTTCTCTGCGCCGTCGCCTGCTCTCTCAGCAACCTCTTCCACCGCGTCTGCAGAGTCTTCGATTTCTTCCCCTAAGCGCGCCATCTGGTCTGTTTCTGGCGACGACGAGTTCTCCTTCAACGACGATGCCCTTGCCGACGACGATCTCATTGACGAAGATGCTCTGCTTGATGGTGATCTTCCCGACACCATCCAGTTCCCACCAGAGTGCCAGCCTGTTCCTGGCAAGCGACGCAAGAAAGCCTGCAAGGACTGCACTTGCGGTTTGAAAGAGCTCGAGATGCAGGAGGAGGAGGCACGCCGTGCGCTGCAGAACAAGGTCGTGACTCTGTCTCTTGACGATACTGCCGAAATCGACTTCACTGTTCCGGGAAAGACTGGCTCTTGCGGAAACTGCTCGCTCGGCGACGCGTTCCGATGCGACGGATGCCCGTACCTCGGACTGCCACCCTTCAAGGTCGGTGAGGTCGTTAGCATTGATGCGCTCGGTAGCGATGACTTTTAAAAGAATTGAATTTTTTTTTCGGTGGTTTGTTCTCGCTTGGTTGCGACGGTTATAATATATTAGTTCGATAGACACCTGTTTCCCTTCATGTTTTGTTCCTGGTGTTGCATTTTGCATTGCTTTACTATGCTCATTGAATTCTCCGCTTTATATTTTGTCTTCTCTTTTTTGTATTGTTTGTCCGTTTTCCTGGGTTTTATGTATATGGGCTTATCAGTCTTCAATGTGTTTTGGTTAATGTAACAAGTCGGGGTCAAGTGCTCGTGATTTTTTTCCCTTTCAGATTTTCAAATTATTCGAATGTTTTCATTACGCCTTGTCTGCGTGCATCTATGTATATACAATGTACTCACACAAATGCATGATTTTATCAAAAACTGAACAGCTGTAGTGGCCTTTGGATGCTGGTGCTCATCGATCTCCCGTCTCGAGAAATGCCTGTGCGCTGTATATATGGTTATTCTAGTGCAGAAATATAGAGCGCGCCTTTGTACACCACATAGAGCGCAAGTCACCTCTCCACAACGGTGTATAAAAATACGCTAGTTTTAATCACAGGTCGTGGATTGAGAACATCTCTCTTGTCGGGAATATATTGTCTTCTAAATTTTGGACTTGTTGGTTTCTTCTATTTGTGGCTTTTTCTTGGGCAGATATACACAAGGATTTATAGCGTTGTTGACACGTTGATAAGTCCGGTCAAGTTAATCTCGACTTACGCTATAATTCCACGGAGAGCTACATATCAGACAGTTACGCGTTCTATTCGGTCTCGGATTTGACTTTCAGTTTTGTTTCTTCTTCTTGAGCATACGTGTAATCGGAGTGTGAGCAAGCTCCTGCATAATCATGGACTTTCTCAAGTCGACAATCGCGTCCATCGCGGCAAAAGCAAACAATGCGTTCCCATATTCGCTCGGTGAGAAAGTTGAGTTTCAAAACGACACAATTTGGAGCGTGTACCATGCTACACGGAGGGTATGTCCAGCGAGCTTGAGCATTGGTTCATTGGGTCTGAAACTGACGATGGTGACAGAGTGACGATACACCATGCACTGTGTTTGAATTCGACATAAATAGCCAGCGGAGTAGACTGCCACTTGCGCGCAACGCGGTCAGGAAACTTCGGACAATGATGTTTCCCGGTGTGATCAAGATGTTGGATACTTATGAGGTTAGTTTGCGTGCGAATCACAGAGAGAAAAGAAAAGGCAGTTAACTAATTGGTCTATGAACAGAGCGAACAATCTATTCTCGTTGCGACAGAGCATGTTGTTCCGTTTGACGTGGTGTTGCAGAATAAGTCGATTATGAATAACGACGTACTGAAGTGGGGCATTTTCAACGTTGCTGTATGTAAAATGTTTACTTGAAGCGGAAATGGGCGCTAATTTGATTCAGAACACAATCAAATTCATCAATGTTGATGCATCGTCAATCCACGGCAACATCCGACAATCATCGATCTACATCTCTGACAGCGGCGAATGGAAGATGTTTGGATTTGAGCTTCTCACATCCACGAAGGACGAGGATCCTATTATCTACTCGTTTGGTGGTCTCGTTCCAGACGCGCGTCGGTTCGCTGCTCCAGAAGTCGCAAAAAGCGGATGGGATATACTCAAAAAGCAACCGCATTATCTTGTTGACTCATTCCACTTTGGTGCTTTTATTTACGAGACTTTCAATGGCAAATTCACAGGAATTGATCAGCTTCAATCGACTACCCGAAAGCATATCCCCGCAGACCTCTTTGGTCCATACAAGAAACTCGTGAGCCCCGTTCCACGTCAGCGTGTCGCGACAAAGCAGTTTCTAGACGTCGGACGCGACAACACAAACACGATTCCTGGCAGCGGATTTTTCCGGACCGAAATGATTGACTTGACAGAGTCGATGGGCAACCTTAGTTTGAAGTCCGAGTACGAGCGCGATTTGTTTCTCAAAGAGCTGAAACGCATTCAGGATAAATTTCCGCCCAACTATCTTCGTCTTCGTGTTTTGCCGGAGCTTGTGAGCTGCTTTGAGTTCGGTGGCGGTGGCAGCGCGATTCTTGATGTTCTTCTTGGAATCGCGCAAAACATGACTGCGCAAGAGTTCCAGACTACTGTGGCGCCTACGATTGTCAAAATGTTTGCTGCACCAGACAGAGCAGTGCGACTTGCACTTCTTGAGTCTTTACCGAAGTTTATTGACAACATGCCTGACAAAATGGTTAACGACAAAGTTTTCCCAGAGATGCTGACCGGATTCACCGACATGGCACCAGCAATTCGCGAGCAAACAGTAAAAGCCGTTCTCGTGATTGTTCCCAAGCTTTCGGACCGTAACATCAACAACGACCTTCTTCGCCATCTTGCGCGCACTCAAAACGACGACCAGCCCGGAATCCGTACAAATACCACCATCTGCCTTGGGAAAATCGCGCATAATCTCGGCCCACATACTAGATCTCGAGTCCTGATCACCGCGTTTACGCGGTCACTTAAAGATCCGTTCGTGCATGCGCGTAACGCTGCATTGCTTGCGCTTGCTGTGACAATCGACATCTTCTCACCAGAAGATTGCTGCACAAAGCTGTTGCCAGCCATAATGCCGAGTCTGATTGACCGAGAAAAGCTTGTTCGCACACAAGCCAGGAAAACAGTTGACATTTACCTAGCAAAGGTGTACCAGCATATGACTACAATGGCGGATGCTGGATCAGCAGAGCCGCTATCACGCTCAGCATCGAACACTCCAAGCCTTGCCGAAACCAACGGTTCTGGTGTCAATGGCTCTTCAGAGAGTCAGGAAGGTGGATGGTCTGGCTGGAGTGCATTGAACGGTATTGCCAAAAGACTCGCGAGCGAGGACTTGCTGGATGAGAAACCCGGAAATATGGCGTCTCACATTGGAGCTCCAATTAGCGTTGCGAGTAACAATTTAACCGTACCACTAGATACGCGACCTTCGTCGGCTGCGTCATCGTCGACAATGGGATTTGAAAGTACGACTGGTCCTGCGCCGACACCGTCATCGCTTTCTGCAAAGTTTGAGCCGGAAGACGATGATGATTTTGGATGGGGCGCCATGGACGATGACGCGGGAAATGATACCATAAAAGCTAAAGGAGATAATGACGACGATGCATGGGGTGCGTTTGATACTAATATCAAGCCTACCGTTGCACCGGCTCGCACTACAACTCGCACTGCTTCAACTATAACCAAGAGTGCACCGCCAACACGGTCAGCTACGTCTACGCCTGGAGCTTCTGGAGCGCGACTTGGCGCAACCACGTCAAGGCCATCAAGTACGAGATTATCATCGTCATCATCATCCATCGCGTCGGCGCGCACATCAGGAACCGCGACGAAGATGATGCCGAAACGGTCAATTTTGGAGCATAAGGAGCAGAAAAAGGCGTCGATGTTCGCTGATACTGGAGCGTCGCAGGAAGACGATAGTTGGGGTGATGCGTGGTAACTTGGTGTAGTAGGTACTGATATGATAGTCCAGTAGGTGTAATAATTCTAAACTGTTTAATGACGTGAGAGGACTGTGATGTAATTTTAGCGCGCGTGCTGTCTATGCGCAGTACTGTGGGCATACGTATAGCATATAAGCAGGAGGTCGCTAACTGTCGGCTGTACTTCTGCTTTTGTCTCTAACGAAGTGAAGTGTATTTGCAGTTCCAGACGTGTGGTGTGAGCGGGTGGTAAACCTTCCATCTAACTAGCGTCTCGCGTCAAGTTGTGCTGAATTGTGTCAAGCTCCTGCTGGATGAAAAGTGTGTCACGCTCATGCCAGCACATTGCCCGGCCGCTGTTCGTCCAGTAGCCGAATCCACCCTTTTCTTTCTTGCTTCCGCCGTGAAATTCTCAGCAGGTTAAATAATTCTAAGCAGATCATGATTTTTGAAATCTAACAGTTGAGTGTTTTGAGTGGTAAGGAAATGTACAGTCGAGATCGGTTCGTCACATTGCCGCTTCGTCACTGTATAATCCTCCCAAGCTCGCAGCGCCCAAAATCGGTTAAAACCAAATTTTGGTTGTGTTGCGCGCAACCCACCCCCTCGTGATCTTTATAAGTCCTTTCCCAACTCCACCTACCTCATCAGCTCCGCCAACTTTCACGAGTCCGTACTTTATTCCCAATTCGGAATATTGTTTTTTTTTTTCATTTACAACTGCAGTGATCCGAGATCACTGATTCTTTGGTCGACTGGTTCTGCATCTGCAGAAGCGTGGTACGCGGGGAAAAGAAAGTTCCAGTATCAGTCTGGTTGTTCTCATTACAGCAAGTCGTGTAACGCTCGGATTCCACGCACTGTATCCTTCGGTTCCTGTCGTGATCTGACTTTTGCATTTGCGATTGTGAATGCATCACGACTGATTTTTTTCTCGTTTGAAATCCACCACTCGATCCTTGTGTGTGCGTGTGTGTTTTTTTGATCAAGATCGCACCGTCAGGAGGTCGCAGGGTGTACATTCCATCACATCTTACAAGCATCGCCGCGCAGTCTTGATCCGACGGTAGTCTCCCGCTCAACATCCACATCGTTCTCTTTCTCAGATATTGGTATCTTTACGATCCCACTTGGTGACCAGCTTGATTGTGTGAAGCGGAATTCATCGCTCAGCAATTTAGCCGTCACTTCCTGAACCATGCCCGCTGCCGTCAATAGCGGACTCAGCTCCGCACCCTCTGTCACAAATTCCACCCCTACTGCATCTAGCGGCTCTTCAGTCGCCTCATCACAGCAACCTCAGCTCAACAGATACAACCAAGGACAGCAGCAACAGCGAGGACCGGGCAATGGTCCCAATCGACGAGTGACGCCCACCAACGATGGACCTCCTAATCAAAGGTACCCGAAGTTTGAAAATGTATACAAGGAGAACAGGTTACTGACTTTGAGTAATAGACGAGGATCAAAGCCATGGGGATCGTATCAGTCTTCTGGAAACGGATCTTACCAGGGCCGTGGAAACGGTGGCTACTCGAACTACCAGAATCGACCTCAGAACGTCGATCCTGAAGCGGAGGACGCTCATATGTATGATCGGTTACTTTATCTTTTGATTCGTTCGATTGTAAGTGGAATACTAAAATTCTGCGATGATTCTTGCTTACAGTGAATAGGGAAGCAGCGCTGTCATTACAGTCCGTACAGGCGCGCGTTACTCTGGTATTCTATCGTCAGCAAACACACAAGGAGACGTCGGCGTTTCTCTGCGATTTGCTCGTCAGATCAAAGCTCCTCCTGGTGACGAGCTTGATGAGAACGAGAAAAACGCTGTTATGGGTACACTCGTTGTTCAGCCGAAAGACTTGCTTGATGTGAAAATTCTTGAAGTCAACATTGCTGGTCAATCTGGATTCAGAACAGATACTGATATTTCAGCGCGAACTGGTACGCCAAGCGGTGAGATCAAGGAGCGGGAACTTCAACCATGGCAGCCTGACGAAAGTGTGCCGATGACTTCTTTGGAGGATATGAGTGGCTCAGACAAGAACTGGGATCAGTTCTCTGTGAACGAGAAAAAGTTTGGTGTTCAGTCGACCTTTGACGAGAATCTCTACACCACACGACTTGATAAGTCGCATCCGCAGTATAACGAGCGGTTGGCCGCAGCGGAACGCATCGCACGTGAGATCGAGAGCTCGTCTTACGGTGACAATGCACACATGGCCGAGGAGCGTGGAATAGTTGACGATTCGGGTCTTGATGAGGAGGATAAGTACTCGGGTGTCGTGCGAGACAAGCTACCCTCCGGTGGACCCGGGAAATATCTGCCACCTGCTCTGCGAAAACAGCAACAGCAACAGCAGCAAACGCAGTCGGCATCGAAGGAACCAGCAACACAACCTCCGGCTTCTCCTCCCCATCGCGCGTCTCAAGCCGACCCTGCAATCTTGGAGAGCAAAATCTCAGGCGAGACCGCACGATCAGCTACACCTGCTGGTTCTAACGGGCAGCCTGCTGCTGTGCCTCAGATGCCGGGTGCCAAGGATCCCAAAGTTGCAGAGATTTTGCAGGAATTACGGGCAAAGAATGGCGAGACTGGTGCCGGTTCACAGGATATCGCAAAGTCGCAGTCATCACAGCCTAACAAGGCTCCTGTTAGTGCACATGCTGCGGCAGCATTGGAGCGGACAAGTACACCGAAGACAGCAGCCACGACAGCGACACCGACTGAGGTTTCGCAACCAGGTGGTGCTCCCGGAGGTCAGTTCCGGGCATTTGTGCACGGAGAGAAGGAGCGGTTGCAGAAAAAGCGGGAGTTGACAAAGGCGGACAAGGAAGGACAGTTAAACGATCTCATGGCGTTTTCGCAGTCATTTCACTTGCATACTCCAGTGCCAATTGATTTGGTTCCTATTCTCGCAAAGGATAAGGCGAAACAGGAGGAGATTCTCAACAAGTCATCCGCGAACGCTAAGCAGACTGCTGTGAAGGTTCCGCTATCATCGTCAGCAATGGCGCAGACTGGTGCGCAATCTGTCGAGTCGGTCAAGCAAGCGACGAAGAATGCGATGCAGCCGCTCAGTGCTAAACTGGCCGAGACTCAGAAGGATCGGAGTCGCGCAAACTCGCCAATGCCGCAGGTTAAGGTGCCGACGCCGGTCGAGATTTCAAAAGCGCCCAGCCCGGCGCCAAAATCTGCTGCTACTGCTGCGCCATCACCGGCGGCCACAGCCGCTAATACTACTGCTGCTGCGGCGGCGGCGGCAGCGAGAAAGTTGAATGTGAATGCTCATGTGTTCAAGCCCAATCCATCGGCGTCGTCGTTCACACCTGGTGGATCGGCTACTCGGTCACGTGCTGCTACACCATCAACTAGTCATGTCACACCTGTTGCTGCGGCAGCTGGTACACCGAAGCAAGGAAACAGAGTACCCGCGCGGTCAGAAAGTCCTGCGTACTTTGGAGGACAGTGGAAGGCGGCTATTCCGCACGGTGACGTTGATGAGAACTTCAATCCGTTCCGTACTGTGGAGGCCGCGCATTCTGGAGATTCACAATGGGTTCTGCCAAAAGCGTATACAGCGCCAGCTAACTGGGTGAATGAAGAACGACCGAACGGTGAAATCCCGTACCAGAAACTATTTGTTTTGCCAGATCAAATGTCCAACGCGAAAATGTACGGCGTTCCCCTTCCTCCCGGAGCGCCCCAGGCAATGCCTTTTTCACCTCGCATGGGCCCACCGCCTATGAGTGGGTCACAGCACGACGGCTCACCGTCTGTGAGTGGTCCTGGGTCGCCGTACGTGCCGGCGCCTCAACTTTACGAAGATCCATTCCGGGGGCCACCTATGATGATGGGAACATCGCCACCAATTGCTTCGCCCAACATGGCTGCCGCTGCGGCAGCACAGCAGATGATGCAGGGAATCCCGTTTTCTGGACCGCCAATGATGTACGCTCAGCAGCCATACCCAGGAATGCCGATCTATGGCAACCGGCCCGGAATGCCTCCTCAATTCATGGGTGGACCACCACCACCTCACCACCAGCAGCAATTTATGCATCACCAGCAATTTCAAGGCTACATGCCACCACAACAGCAAGGACCACAGCAGGGATTTAGCTCGCCTGGTCGGAACTCACATCACGCAATGATGGCTGGACCGGGGCCACAGGGCAACAGTCATGGAAACATGCCACCGCCAAATGGAGGTCCTCCAGGACCGGGTTACAACGGCAACGGATATTACCAACCACCGGTACAGAATGAGTAAAAAAAACAAGAGAGATTGCAAGACGGCAATGTGCTGAAGAACTCGTTAATGTGAGCGTCCAGGGAATTTCAAGTTGTGATGTGGGCGGGTAGGGTATAGGATGCGAGCGAGCCAGCGAGAGCACAAGAATCAGCGACATGTTTTGGCCGTAGAACTTTCTCTTTCATTTTTTTTTCTTCTTCCTGACATTCTACATAATTGCGCTATCTATGCCTAGGCTGGCTTCGCGCGTTTGAAAAAAAGCTGGTGTGATAATGTTAAGCACCTCTTCTGTCCTGTGAATAATATATAACTTATGTAAAGCTTTGTAGCTCAGGAATGATTGGGAAGTCTGGGGTTGAGTCACCGTTAATGGGCGCCGCGCGATGCTGGCCGATACCGGCCCATCAACGCTCGGACAGCGCGAGTACGGCGGTGCGTGACCGGCATCGGAGGTGTCATTCATTGTTGCAAGAGCAGCACATACGTGGGTTTACATTATATGTATCCGCGTGTCAGTCATGGAAGCCGAAAAATGAAAGAACCTGGTTGAATACAAGCGTGCGGAAATAAAACAGACGCTGCTCGGCTAACGGGTGCCACGCGTGAGTCTTCTAAAATTTGTGTAGAGTTCTGCCGCGTGCAATCGCGCAGGTGTATGATACATGAATGATCCTGTAGTATACTCTAGATCAAGCAGTTAACACCAGATGTAGAACAACGAGAGTAAACAAACAGGATGTTCATTTTTTCTGCTGTAAAGACATGACAAGATAGTAGTGCAGTATACAGAAGCTTGTAAGTGGTGTCTCTTTTCGCCGCTGCATCGTACATATCCGTCGGCATGTATAAGTCTCCGACAGGAATTACTCTTTCAAAGGTCGCGTTTGCCGCTAGTTGATGAATGACACACACCAAAGCAGACTTACACAACGAATGCTACGTTCCCGTGTATATATAAAGATGTCGAGTTTCCCGATCCTACCTTGTTCGAAACGCACTTTTCTCCCACAGGATCAAAAAGAGGTTCAACTGGTACACCATGGCCCCGCACAAAACAACTCCATCCTCCGAGACAGCTAAGAGCTCTACGCCGACCGCGTCGGCCGCGTCGCCGTCTACCTTCTACGCCAAAGATCTCAAAATCACTAAATCCCAGAATCTACTCCCCTTTACCGATCCTCGCACAGTCCCCATCGGTACGACTTCGGACCACATGCTAAAGTGCTCGTGGAGCCAGTCGACCGGTTGGTCCGCACCGGAGATCGTACCGTATGCACCACTACCACTTGATCCAGCCAGTACGGTACTACACTACGCAAACGAATGCTTTGAAGGTATGAAGGCGTATCGCAATCGCACGACGGGGAAAATCAGCATTTTCCGACCTGATCTTAACGCTGCAAGGTTGTGTATGTCAGCTGAACGCATTGCGCTTCCGCAGTTTGAAGAACAGGAGTTTGTTGAGTTGTTGAAGACGTTTGTCGCGCTTGAAAGCAGATGGTTGGCTTGGGAAGGGTCCACAAATATGGCAGAAAGCGATTGTGACGATTCGATTTATCTTCGTCCGATGATGATTGGCACTACACCAAGGCTCGGCGTGACTGCGCCTCAGGATGCCATGTTTTTGATTATTGCATGCAGATTTCCGCAATATCACACAAATCTTCTGCGACTCAAAGCATCCTCGCCATCTGAAGCAGTCCGTGCTTGGCCGGGTGGATTTGGATATGCCAAGGTTGGCGCGAATTACGGCCCTGCGATTCGACCGCAACAGATTGCTGGTGACAGTGGATACGACCAGATTCTGTGGATTTACGACGTCGAGCGAAGACTCGTTACTGAAGCTGGAGCTGCGAACTTTTTCGTCGTGTGGGAAAACAAAGACTCTGGCCGTACTGAACTTGTCACGGCGTCATTGGATCTTGGATTGGTACTCAAGGGAGTCACACGACAGTCGATTCTTGATCTCGCACGGAATCCCAAGACTTTTGTTCCAACTTCAACCGAGACACACGCTGTGCCATCCGCATCCATTCTCGATGGCGTCGACGTCGTTGAGAGGGAACTTGGCCTTGACGAGATCATTGCTGCGTCAGACGAAGGCCGGTTAATCGAGGCATTTGTCTGTGGAACAGCATACTTTGTCGCTGCGGTCGTAGGGCTCGGCATAGAAGGCCGCGAGGATATCAAGATTCCGCTGAAATTCGATGGTGCTTCGGGTGTATATGCGCGCGCGTTCAGGACATGGTTGCAGCAGATCTTCTTTGCGCGGACTGGGCATCCATGGACGGTCCTGGTTAACTAAGCTGGACCTCTGGTTTGTTGAAAGGCTGTTTGTTGATTAGCTGAAAATAAATATCCCCTCTTTGTAATTGATTTCTGTGCTCGAGTTCTGTAAAGAAAGACTGGCCTGAGCAATCCTATTGCTTATCAGAATCAATCATTCGAT
This sequence comes from Myxozyma udenii, assembly GCA_030705025.1. Lineage (NCBI taxonomy): Eukaryota > Fungi > Ascomycota > Lipomycetes > Lipomycetales > Lipomycetaceae > Myxozyma > Myxozyma udenii. Next base: position 60,670 of record JANIWG010000044.1, read on the forward strand.
ATGTACGTGCGTTATTTCAATGAGTCGATGCGGGGATGAGAGGTGGTGCCAGCGGGGTATGTACTTGTCAGCACAAAACTCCCAATTTGGGCACAGTTTCCCGTTCGTAATCAATGTCAAAGATAGAAGGGGACTTGTACGTCCCCACTCTTTGTTAACAGAAGCGGACGTTTTGGTCTTTATGATTGTCTTTTTTTTCATGCGTTTAATTCAAATGAAGTTTAGGTCAGTCAAACTGTCACTTATGCTTGACGTTATGTTTAAAGTCTTGGTGTTTTGCGACATACAGGATGGGAGGCTTTAGACGTACGTTGAGATGATTCAGATACAGGGCTAGATTGAGACGAGTCTCACATTTTAACTAATCGCCACTTCAAGGACGATCAAAATCGCTGTATAACCCAGCTATATCATTATTATGTACCGCAGTGCCGTGTCTCAAGTATACTCGCGCAGATCCCGAGAAATTCAACTTATAATTTCCTCGTGGCGTACTATAGATGTAAATTCTCTCCAGTCTTGGCATCTTTTCCCCTGACACTGGCACAAGCACAGGGCATGTACGCACCGTCCTAAACGAATCAATAAAAATATGCCGATTGTAAAAGATAACTATGCTTTCTACGTCCTAGCTGGCTGATATCGGAGTTCAATTATAATCTCTGTTTTAGCGCAGTTTTTCCGACTATCGCGCGCATAGACGATCGCGGAGAAATATATATCGAGAACTTTTTAGTGTCCACGCGACGTACATATATGCATGTGCCGCAATATATCTCCTACTCACGACGCCAGTGGCGCCCTTAACGAGTCATCACTGATTTTAAGTGTGGATCATTGAAGTATGAGACGGCTTTCGAGCGTCACCTTGACGCCAGGCAGATAGAGAGATACGTCCACGAGACGAAACAGTCCTTTAGCTCCTTAATCGATGGCTCGTTATATTTTGCTACTTCGTATGTATGACGTTAGCAGTTCCGCGTTAACATAACTACTCGAAGCGGCGACGTCGAAGCGGCATTATACAAGACCGCCGCGCGCGCGCTGCTTTTTTCGCAGGCGGGAATTCATTACCGTTTAGGGTGCGGCGATGCCGCCGCGATCACCCCGCAGGCAACCAAGACCTGGCTAGCTAGACAATTTAGCTACACGGCTCTCTTTTATACCGCAGCTATAGAATTGTAATTGTTTCTGATGAACGATACATAGTAGTCCCAGGCGACAATTACGGCGGTTCAATGCGCAGATGCTTATCGTCGTCGTTATCAAATATGGTCGGTCCCGCCTGAGCTCCGCATCAAACAAAGCTCTGTGTGCCTGATACTCCTTCGGTCGGTGCTCTGGCTAGCCAGCGGCTGGCCAGACAACTATTTTCCGTGCCGCCGACGTCGACCTACATTCGGATCATGCTATTATACAGTGTGGAGCACTCGGCAAACCGACGCCGGTAGTGGCGCATTTACGATGCAAATCATGTCGCCGGTGGCGTCCCTGTCTGGCTTTTGTTTCCCGGCTCGAGACGCCACTCAACTTTATAGAGCATGCGGCGCCGGTCTCAATCAATATATTGGAGATGCCCGACAACGGCAGCGGGCGCTGAGGGCGTGTCTCGCCGCTGCGCTGCCATATCGCACAAGGCGACAAAGTGCGCGTCTGTACGCGTCTGGACGCGGACAGCTGAACATCCGGGATAATTTTGTGCATCTCCGGTCTATCCTTGAGCCGTGCAACTTGTGTTCTTAAGCAGCGGTTGTAGTTCCCACAGCGAAAGCGGAGATCCAGGTGGCGCTGGCTCCAGCAAAGTTTGCACGGTTCGGCGGTAGTTCCCGCCGCACGCGCCTTGCGCATCTCGCGCCTCTCGCGCGTTTTCGAAAGGACCCTGCCCAGTTCCCGCGAGCCCGCGATCCATCGTCAACCAGAACCTCGGCGGCTGCGCTATAAGACCGCAAAGTCTCGGAGTCCATGCGGACTAATAGTGTTGGAGTCTGTGCTGCGGTATGCCGCGCTTTGTCCGGTGCTCGGTATCCAGCTCGGTGCCCCCGCCGTATCATTTTGCCTGTTCCATCGCATCCCTGCGCACGCGTGTACACAATCTACACTACCAAGCCTTTCTGTCTCTGCGGGTGCAGGACGACCTTGCACAGCATGCGATTAAAGCATAATTGATACGCACCAACATGCGGTTTTCGGAGAACGTCCAAAAGCGTGTGTTTTGCGTTGCTGTGCATGTATACACCGCCGTTCGCGTCCCGCGAAGTACATGATCATTGTCACGGGCACGGGTGCATTTGGGATAAGTGGCTTTATCAAAGTTTCACCCGTCGCGTCAAATCCCATCTATATCTAAGTCGCTCTGACTCTCGCGTGTACAACACGTAAACATATATAAAGCTCTCATGCCCCGCCTGTTCGACATGCGTTTGTCCATCCCACCTCACCCCACCCTCCCATCGTTGCTGTTATAGTCCCCACCACTATCAACAGTACATCATCATCACAATGCACGGTGCCGCAGGGTTCATGAAGCACGGCGCTGCCTCAGGCGAGGCCGAAAAGCAGGTTGCTGCTAACGCCGACAACATGAAGCTTGAGGAGCTTGGCTATAAGCAGGTATGCAACATTCTCAAATGACTCTGGAGCGACGATTGCTAACAATACATTTGCAGGAGCTCAAGCGGTCATTCTCACTCTTGTCCATGATCGGATTTGCCTTTGCCATTCTCACATGCTGGACTGCGCTCGGTACTACCCTGTCGTCGGCTATGCTTAACGGTGGCCCCGCTGCGCTTTTCTGGGGTTGGATCGGTGTCTGCTTCTTTACTCTCTTCGTCGTTCTCAGTATGGCTGAGATTTGCTCGGCGTTCCCCGTCGCTGGTGGTCAGTACTCGTGGGTTCTCCTTGTCACCAACTGCAAGCCATGGGGCCGTGGTCTCTCGTTCATTACTGGCTGGATCCAGCTTGCTGGTCTGCTTTGCATGGGTTCGACTGCTCTTTTCCAGTGCGGCCAGTTTGTTACCGGTATGGCCGTTCTCAACAACGAGTCTTACGAGATCAAGAACTGGCAGCTTGTGCTTGTCACCTGGCTCGCTTGCCTGATCACCACCACGATCAACATCTTTGGCAACAAGATCCTCACCCACATCAATAACTTTGCGCTCTACTGGTCGGTTTGTGGCTTTATCATCACCACCGTCGTCATTCTTGCTGTCGCCCCTCACAAGAACTCTGCCGCGTTCGTGTTCACCTCGACTATCAACACCTCCGGCTGGGACAATCTCGGTATGGTTGTGATTCTCGGTATCCTCCAGGCTGCGTACGGTATGTGCTGCTACGATGCTCCCGCGCACATGTCTGAGGAGCTGCACAACGCTGAGCGTGAGGCTCCTCGTGCTATGGTTATCTCTGTTTTCATCGGCTTCATCACTGGTCTTGGTTACATCATTGCTATTCTGTTCTGCCTCATCGACCTCGACTCGGTGGAGACAACTCCAACCGGTGCTCCCTTGATTCAGATTTTCGCCAACGCTCTCAACAACACCGCCGGCGCAACCTGCTTGTCTCTCATCACTATGATTTGCAGTTTCTTTGCTTCAAACGCGCTCCTCACTGAGGGTGCTCGTTCTATTTTTGCTTTCGCGCGTGACGGCGCGATGCCCTTCCACGGCTGGCTGTGCAAGGTCGACTCTAACCTCCACGTTCCTGTCAACGCAACTCTCGTTGCCTCGTTTTTTCAGTGCGCGTTCATTGCCATCTACTTTGGCTCGTCTGTTGCCTTCTTGACCGTGCTTTCCATCGCTACTGTTGGTCTGTACGTGTCTTACCTCCTTCCTATCGTGGCTGTTATGATCCAGGGCCGCAAGAACGTGAAGAGAGGTTACTACAACCTCGGAACTTTCTGGGGCTGGACCTGCAACATTCTCGGAAGTATCTACCTCATTTTCACCACCGTTTTCTTTTTCTTCCCCACCGGTCTTCCGGTCGACGGTAACAACATGAACTATTGTATCGTCGCTTTCGGTATTACCGGCATCATCGGCACGATTTCGTGGTTCGTCACTGGCCGCAAGAACTACATCCGCTCGATCGAAGTCACTCCTACCGTCGAGGGTGTGACTGTCATGGATGAAAGCTCGCAGGAGTTGGATGCGGCCAGCGGTTCTTCTGTCGGGGAGAAGAAGTAAATTGTTTGACGTGTGCATGTTGGGTTGTTTTCTGTACATATCTCGGTTAGATTTTATAATTTTTAGACTTCAAACGTTTTTCTACTCATTCCATCTTTTTCATGTAGTGATTTGTCGCGATGAACTCGCGTGTCTCGCTCCTCCGCATATCCGTGGATCGAGACAATGGATTGACAGTGCACCGTAAGCTTGGCGTCATAGCACGATTTAGATGAAGCGATCGACCTCGCGTATGGCTTAAGAGTGTAAACTCAGGGGAAAGGTACAAGGGGTAAAAGTTCAGGTCAGAATGCCGAGAAGTTGGCCTGTATACATATTATCTGTGCGGACCCAACTAACATCGTAAACACGACAGTTCGAACGCGTCGAGCTGACGCGTAAAACGCGTCCTGCGCCGCACAATATGCGGCTAAAAACTTCAAACGTCTTCTCGGCGATGAAGGTTCTCTCGGCTTGGAGTCAACATCACGACGCATTTGAAAAGATAGAAATGATACGAAATCGGCTTGTAGAGAGACTCAGTAGGCGGGTATGTGTATGTCGCCAGCTGCGACGCACGTCGTCTTTGGCGAAGGATGTGGAACGGACGGCCGTGCTGTTTTTCCCGGGTATGAGAGGGCCACCGTGACTTTGGGCTGTATCATGAGGTTAACATGAGAATAGGACAAGGAGTGGAAGCGAGCGGCATGCTACGCCATTTTCCGACAGAAGCCAACGCAGCAGTGAAAAATGCGCTAGATGCACTTTCAGCTGCATTTGCGCGACCTGTTCCTAGCAATTCGTCATCTGGCCTCGTCGATGCAATTGATCTTGCAGATATGTTGACGCTGCTTACAACGTCGGTAGCTGAGTCGGATCCGCTGGCGAAGTACGTTCATCGGACTTCTTTTGCGCAGGTGGCGATTCTACTGTGCTCTGTGCTTACATGGGAGGTTGCACGGGACTTGGTGGTCGGGCGGAAGGTGTGGATGGGACATTCGCTCGGTCAGATCTCGGCGTTCACGGCCGGCGGGCTGATGACGCTGGAAGATGGATTGTATGTTGCGCGTGCGAGAGGACGAGCGATGGAGGAGGCGGCGGCTGCGTGGAAGAATACTACAGGTGCGAAGAGATTTGGCATGGTTGCGGTGCCAATATCGGATGACAGCGGTGAAGTTGTTGCGCGACTACGGGAAGCGGGAGCAAAGGTGTCCCAGCGAGACGGAGTGGTGATTGACGTTGCGAACCTGAATTCTCCAAAACAGGTAGTGTTGAGTGGTGAGGTTGACGCGATACTTGCGATGGTGAATGATTCGGCACTGGGTCTGCCGCGTGTGAGCAGGCGTGGAGCGAAGACGTTGCCGGTGACGATTCCGTTTCATTCGCGGGTATTGCGGGATGTTGAAGGTCAGATGCGGGAGGTTATGAACAGCGTTGAAGTTCGCGAGCCTGTGGATATTGACAAGTCGGTGTTTGTAAGAGCAGATACTGCACGTATAATTGGCACGGCCGAGGAGGGGCGCGAAAGTATTGTGAGGGGATGCTGGGAGCCGGTGAACTGGGTGGGGAGTGTCAGACATGTTGCCGAACTGGATGAAAATGCGCAGTGGGTTGGAATGGGATTGGGCAGCAGCGTGACCGCGAAGCTGGTGGAGACGTGCTTGGGGAAAGGCAGCGCAGTCAGCAGCGTCGACTACATGAAGGCAGGGCATTGAGATGGTGCATATAGTACGTACACGAAGCTCGTTGAATTATGGGAGGAGGTTTGGCTAGTTTTGGTTGCTGGACCTGCAGCAATGATCTGCGGCGGCGGCTGAAAACCCGTCGACTTGGGTCAGACCCGAGTGCGAAAACGAGAACCGAGAACAACCTTATAGGGCGGCGGCCGGCCGGCGGGAGAGCACAAGCGTCGTGTGACCGCGCCACACAGTGTGGCCGGCGGGCCGATCTGCTGCGTAAACAGCGCCCGTGGCGTGCTGCGGCCCGCGTTTCATGTGTCAAACGCACGCCTTTGGCGGAATTTGGCTCTATTGTGTGCCGGGCAAGACTGTGCAGCACTGCGATCGCAGCAGTGCCGGTGTAGAGGCGTATTTGATGCGCGAACCGGGGCCAGTCCCTGCTCGGCTTGGCTTCACCACCGCCGCCGTCGTGCAGTACAAGGGCATTTGACCAGGCGACGCGCTGTCTGCCAGCTCAGAGCGATGTTCTCACACAGTGTATTTGTAATAATTACTGTATCTAGTATTAACTACACCATATATACTGTATAATTACAGAATGTCTTTCAGCGAGCGACCCGTCGACGAGAAAACGACTGCGGCCGCGGGCCCGCCGCCCGGGTCAGAGGCTGCACTGCCCGCCTGCCGCACAAGCGTCGCGGTGCGCGCGCAGTTGTGCCGCATCTGTGCTGCCACTGCGGCGTTTCAGCCCCAGCCCTAAGGGCGGCCCCCGCCCCGGGCCGGCCGGCCGCAGGATGCGTAAATTTGCTGCGCGTGCCTGGTGCAAGGTCGTGCAATTTGGCTGCGATCGCGCGGCTCGTGTCGTGTCTTTTTTTTTTCGCAGCGCTGTTTAATGCGCTCTGCAGCGTCTCGCGCTCGACAAGCGCTTATCCTTCCGCTCTCTCTCTTTCTCCCTCTCTTTCTTCTCCTCCCTCTTCTCTGCTCACCCACCTCCCTTCCCCTCTCTGGTCGTGTCCACTACTCCTTTTTCCTGGTCGCTCGTCCGCTCGTTGTGGCTTTTGCCAGCGCAAAAAACCTCAGGCTTCGTCTTTGAGCGTCTTGCACACACATCTCCCCCGCGTTGCGCTCTCCCGCCGCATACACACCACACGCTTACGCACACCGCCCCGGCCGCTGCCTGCCTCCTGCCAGGCCAACACATCGCGCCCCAGCACCTGTCATTCGCTTCCCGTCTGAGCCCGTTCAGCCTTCCCGCTCGTGTGACTGCGTGCTTTGCAACAAGGCTTTCCAGCTCGCTGCATTCGACATTCGTCCCGTCTTCTTACCGCTCCGCCGATCAGTCGCACCGCCGCCCGTCGGTCACTGCCCTCTTCCTTCAGCGTTTCGTTTCGTCTTTCTTCACCAAGTCGTCGTTCGCATCTCTTGCCCCATCGCCACGATGTTTTAGTACAGTCAATCTCCACCGTCTCTCGATTTGCTATCGTCTTCCCGGCCCGCGCAGCTCAGCGCATTTCTGTCTATCTTGTTTGATCTCATCCTCCGCTAGATAGGCTAGATACTTGGTCCTCGTTACGCGCTCTCTTTCTCCCGCCACTCTCCACAGGCTTTTCATAACTTTGACTCTTGTCCCTCATGCCCGCTGCGATTTCATATCTACACACAGTCATGCCGAAATCATCAAAAGCTGATTCGGTCGCGAGCCTGGTCCCCAACCACAGCGCTGCCGCCACTTCTCAAATTTCAAGATCTACCACTCCTGTCGCCTCCTCTGCCACACCCATGGCCTCCTCCTCGCGCCTGCACGCGTCCTCACTTACTCGTGGCTACTCTACGGTCAACAAGGACGGATGGGTCCGTTTCTCCATCTCTGACGATGGCAGAACTCACACACATTCCCTGCGCTCCTCGCGTCGCCAGGAGAAACTGTCAAACATGCTTCGTGAAATGGTCGGTGCCAAGAAAAAGGCAGATTCGGAATCACCACCACAGTCTGCGTCCAACGACATGCAGTCGCTATCGCTTGTTTCGTCGTGGCTGCATTCAAACGAAAAAGAACATGGTCCATCGAAGAAGGATTTGGCTGTCCCCGCTTCATTGGTTGAGAAATATGGCAAGTGCCACGAGATTATCGGTCGCGGTGCGTTCGGTATTGTCCGCATATCACACAAAGTTGATCCCAAGAATGGCAAGAGTGAAAAACTCTACGCCGTCAAGGAATTCAAGCGTCGTCCCGCAGAATCGCAGAAGAAGTACACCAAGCGTCTGACATCAGAGTTCTGCATCTCATCATCGTTGCGTCACGCTAATGTTATCCACACGCTCGATCTCATTCAGGACGACAAAGGCGAGTACTGTGAAGTCATGGAGTTCTGTGAAGGCGGCGATCTTTACACGCTCATTCTCTCTGCGGGAAAGCTCGAAGTTCAAGAAGCGGATTGTTACTTCAAGCAACTTATGCGTGGTGTTGTTTACATGCATGAAATGGGTGTTGCGCATCGCGATTTGAAGCCTGAGAATCTTCTTTTGACTACGAACGGTGCGCTCAAGATTACCGACTTTGGCAACGGCGAGTGCTTCCGTATGGCGTGGGAACGCGATGTACATCTGACGAACGGCGTCTGCGGCTCTGCGCCGTATATTGCTCCCGAAGAGTACACCGAAGAAGAGTTTGATCCCCGACCGGTCGACATCTGGGCAACCGGAGTTATCTACATGGCTATGCGTACCGGTCGTCATCTGTGGAAAATAGCAAAGAAAGACGAGGATGACTTCTACCGTCGTTACCTCGAAGGACGCAAAGGCGAGGCGGGCTACGAACCTATAGAACAACTAGAACGTGCTCGTTGTCGCAATGTTGTATATTCTATTCTCGACCCTCACCCAGGACGCCGTATCACAGGCAAACAGGTTCTGAACAGTGAGTGGGGACGCGAAGTTATCGTTTGTGACGCCGGTGAATCAGGCCACTAGACACGGTGATTACGACGACGGCCGTGATGAGCCATTGAAAGTCATCACTTCTTCTTTTTTGAGAGTATACGCACCAACTAAGTGATCGTTGAGAGAAATCTCATTGACTATGGATCTTCTGGAGTACAAAGGCATGTATTTTATTACGCAGTTAATTATTCTTCTTTTTATGTATCATTTTAATTGCTTCATTTCTTTTTCCTGGTGGCTGTTGTGAAACATTTGTACATCATGATGTATTTTATAGTCCCTGTTAGGTTAGGCAAGATCGCGCTTTAAACACGTGGTGGTTGTGCCAACCACCAGGGGTAGGCCTATGTGCGTGTATTCGCATATGCAGTAAAATGCCGAAATCATGCTTGGTTTTTTGGCCATTCCACGGTCGTAGATAAAGCTTGCTGATTTCACCGGCCATGCTGACGTTAAGCCGAGTTGAGCGTTTGTGAAAATGCAGCTGATGGGGAGTTTCTTTGATGACGATGGACGGATCAGCCTGATTGAGCGTGTTCCATTGCAGACGAAACTTGTCGTTGAGCCAGCCCAGCTCAACAGTTAACAAAGAGTACTGTAGTAGACGTTTCCGCGCTTCTTGTGCAACGCCTGAAAGCAAACTAGTAGATGCGTTCTGTCCAAACGATTGCGGTTTTGCAGGTTGCGTAACACGCCTGTAGGCCGTGGTTTGGCAGCGTCATGGTCATCGCCATTTGTTTTACAGCATTTTAACACGGGTTTCTGTTCATCCATTAACAAGCTACGTATGCTTCTACTCATTTACAACCTTGCACAACAGACTCTACTCAGTATTGGCTACAATCTCCAACTCGGCAAATAAAAAAAAAAAAACAATACGAGGTTAAGTGGTTGAGCGCGAGACCCAGTTGCACGCGCGTTAGCAAACGGGCCGGGTTGCCTGTTCAGGAAGCGTGTTTTGTTTGTTTTTTGTGCTTTTTGGCACCAGCCCGGTTGCCACTGGTTCCGCCCGCAACGGGTATAAATTGACCGCCTCCCGCCCACTCTCTCTCTCGGCCTCGCGCCCTCTCGCCTTCTCGCCCTTTCGTCCTCTTCTTCCTCTCTTCTCACCACTTACTCGCACCACACATAATGGATTGCAAACTTCAGCATGACCAAACCCGGATCGGATTTTATCAGGTGATGCATCATACAACATCAATGTCACCTTTCGTTATTCATCATGATTATCATCATCATCATCAACGACAACATCATCAACTCCATCCATCAACCATCGTCACGCTTGTCCATCATCATACATCAGCATAAGCATTCATCATCATGATCATTCATCACAGTCATTCATCATCATGCATGTCTATCTTTCATCTATGGCTAGACACAATCAACTCTGAACGATATGCACCATGTCTTATCACGCTCCAGCATGCTAACATCTTCAACGCCAGGTTCCTACACTGACCGTCGTTGATCAATATCTGCGCCGAGCTGCTGCAACATATGAAGACACATAAAAACGTTTGAGACATCTTTATCACGCATCATCGAGATACATCAACACATGGCATCAGGCATCAACACATGCTCATCGAGGATCATCAATCACCATTACATGTTCATCAAGGATACTCAGCACTTCATCAATTTATCTCTGTCATAGCATCCATCATCATACTTTGTCTCTTCATGGTGTCTTCATCCAACAGCAGCCCGGCGCATACAGTCAACGTCCATCGGCGTCCCTTGTCCATGATACCTCTGACTCGTTTCCTCCTTGTGTCAACGTGAACGCCCGACGTGATCAAATGTGCAATAAGTCAGTTTGGTCTGAGAGACCGGAGAATAGCATATGCACATTTGTGGCAGCATTCTCTTAACGGTCGGCCACTGTACTTGCATCGTCCTTGTGTTGGTAATCGCAGATCGGCTTTCTCAAACTGAGCATTATCACGGCGAGCATCCATGTGGTGCCTTTTCGACTTACGTCCGAGGGAATAGCGTGACAATAGCTTCGGCGGCAAGTACTTGGATGCGAGTTAAGTATTGTGGGTGAGGGGTGCTGATGGGCTGAGACTTTGCAACCATGTCTGGACCGAAGCGTGCCGTGCAAAGTTCCAAGGTGGGTAATTATCTCTCGTATTGATGTTGATACTAACTGGCTGGCAAATCAAGTGTTTCACCACTTCATAGTCTTCCAATATTGACACCATTGTGCTTTGACAAAACATATTTGCAGCAAAGCTATAGGTCCAGAGTGGCTTGGATGAGAGGGTCGGAGGTCGGAGAGAAAGGAGGCAGGGGATTGGAGAGAGATGGAGGTTGACGGAGGGATATATTTGTATATGATGCTATATGATAAGATATAAGAGAACATTTAATAGCTGATATAGAATGTATATGGAATAATTGCGCTGTAATATGGACAATAGATTGAATGAACGAATATCGAAAGTAGCGCGGAAGCTCCATCGTGTATGTACAAGTCACGCAAGTCTCTTCTTTGCAACTGTAAACTTACTTGAAAAACGACGTATTTATAACTTTCCTTTCGTTTCAAAATAGATGGTAATGATATCAGCAGGATTTCTGACTTTCAATCCACACTCGTATATTTTAGTTAGGTGCCTGATAGAATGCAACGAGTTATGTGGCTGATGGGGCGTGGTACCGACGTACAGCGTAGCGCTCCAACGCCTCGATCAGCGCAACTCCCAATCGTTCAGCTTCGGCCACCAAATCCAACCAATTCGGTTGTTTAGATCATTAAGCAGCAAACCATCCGATAGGAACATAAGAAGAGACATATACAGCACAATGAACGATGTAGTAGGTCCGAATGTGGGGATGCGTATTGGAGGAGCGGAAAAAGAAAATATCACAGTTGGTGAGTTGAAACACGCGTGCCAGTGGGGATTGAGGGATCGTGACTATGTTTTGCGATCTGTGATAACTTTTGTATTGGCTAACTTTCCGAAAGGACTACCGCTGTTTAATCTCGAGACATACATTGAGAATTATAAAGGTACGGGATTGTTGTTTTGTTGATTGTGAGCGAGTGAGTAGGCGCTAACAGAATCAGGACGGAATGCGATTGACAGGTTGTTTTTCATCGCGTCACGGTGTCCCGAGATGCGCAAAGCAGCACTAAAGCAAGCAATCACACGGCTCAAGCGCACACAGGATGTTGGAAGATATGAGGATGCGGTTTCGAAGCTTGCAGAGGAGGATAGTAGTGATCCACTTGCGACGAAGGACGAGGCGTGGGTGGAATCTGTTGGCAAGAACGTACGGAATCTCGGGGATAAGCTTGAATTGGAGCTCAAGAGCTACAAAAACAACTTGATTAAAGAGTCAATCAGAATGGGAAATGCAGAGTTGGGACAGTTTAACTTTGCGATTGGAGATTTGCCAAACGCGAGTAAGTACTACGCGCGACAAAAAGACTACTGCACGACGCAGAAACATATTGAGGATATGTCGCTTGACTTGATCCGCGTCGCCGTGTTCCAGCAAAACTGGTCTCAAGTCGAGTCCTCGCTTGAGCGGCTGGATAGATTGCCTACGAAAAAGCAAGCAGCTGAGCCATTCATCAAGGCTGTTCGTGCTCTTTGGACACTATCAAAGGGCCAGTTCCATGACGCTGCGGATTTATTTTTGGGTCTTAAAGTGGATGAGATTGTTCCGCGCAACGAAACCGACAACGAACCAGCGCCTGCGTCAGACTCATTAGGCGTGATTACAGGTTCCCCATTCGCAGCAGGCACCGGTATTGCTGCATCGCTTGCTGCGGCACTGGGTTCATCTGATACCGCTGGTGCAGAGAAATCAGCAAAATCAGCGCTTCCCGGTGTTGCAGATTTTATCAGCGTCAACGATGTCGCGGTGATTGCCGGTCTTTGTGCACTGGCGACGTATCCACGTACAGCGCTCAAAAGTCTCGCGGATAACAACGCGGGGTTTAAGGAGTTGGTGGAATTTGAACCGCATGTTGGCGTGCTGATTGACTCGTTTGTGCGGTCTGACTATCGTGCTATATGGGCGACGCTTGAGCAGCATAAAAATGACTATTTGCTTGATATATGGCTTTCTGAGCATGTGTCGCCTTTGTTTGCGCAGATTCGTGAAAATTGCTATATTCAATACGTGCAGGGATACAAGCTAGGCTTGATTTCCAAGATGGCATCACGGTTTGGCGTGAGTGACTCTGAAATCGAGGAGCACTTGATCAAGTTGATCGAGCAGGGCAAAGTTACCATCAAACTTGACCTGTTGAACCGTGTGTTTGTCACGACTGAGACGGACGAACGCGTAGAACTTTACGAACAGGCTACCAAGATTGCGAAGGAGTATGAACAAAACGCACGGTTACTTGTTGTCAACGTTGGTGTTCTTCAGGGCGGATTGGAAGTGCGTGAGTAGGTTTTTTTTTCCTATATTGATACAGTATGTACAGGTCGTCATCAACCAATCATCTCGTCATCATATCCTTTGCGATTTCAGGATCTCGCAACCATGACCCCACTGTCTCTGTAAACTTCTCAATCGGCCACTTGGCAATCGGCATCATTCCAACATCACTATGTAATCCATACTCTTCCCAAAGCTCAGCACCAGCCCATGCAATCATCTCCGCGTTATCCGTACACAGCCTCGCAGGTGGGAAATGCAATCTATATTTTTGTCCAAACTCTTTCTCCAGCAGATTTCGTAACGCACTATTTGCCGCAACACCTCCAGAGCACACGAAATCTTTCACATTTTCAAGTGCTGAACTGATATCCATGTCATGCTCCTCATGATCCAACGCGACTTTCGATCGTTCAACCAATTGCGCGAAAATCGCATTCTGCACATTGTAGGCCATTGCATCTCGCTCCACATCATTCGCAACACCTCGTCCTAACTTTGCAAGCTGCGTCCCGACTTGTGACTCGTAACTAGCGAAAGAAAAGGCTCTCACATTCTGCGCTCGACCAGGTTTCGCGCGCATCGGGACTGTTAATGTGAAGTCCAAATTCTGCGGCGGCGTGGGTAAAGACGACAACGAAGACGCATGTCGTGCTGCTGCACGCTCAAGTTCAGGTCCGTACATCGTCCCTCCAGAGGCAAGAGGAACTCCGATGGCACGAGCACACTTATCAATTGCGTCGCCAACTGCAATGTCGAGCGTATTTGCCAGTACATGGTGATCCAACAGCGAAGTCGAAAGTACGAGCATCGTATGACCGCCACTGACAAGCAGCGATAGTATTGGAAACCGCGGTTGCACAGCATCGGATGTCAGTGGTAATCTGGAAACCAAGAGATGTCCAAGCATATGATGCACCCCAACCATCGGAATTCCACGCGCAACAGCAACGCCTTTGGCGAACTCCGTACCCGCCGATAAACTTCCTCGCATTCCCGGGCCTCGTGTGACGCATACTAGGTCAATTTTCTGCACTGCGTCAAGCGCAGCGCGAACGGATGATGCAGTGTGTTGTTGGTGGTGATCTAGTGCTGCGGTTGGTACGATTCCTGCTGCGGCTGTATTATCGAGCGAGATTCGAGAGGAGTGGAGTATCGTCGCGGTATTCCGTTCTGCGTCGCGAGAAAGAACGCAAACAGAAGTATCGTCGCATGATGTCTCGATTCCAAGAATAATATAGCCACGTGTATATTGTGGATGTAACGGACCCCGCGCAAGACGCGACGTGGCGAACCGGAGCATGCTTCGATGAGGTCGAGTATTCTTTTTGGGACAAAAGTCTCAGAGAGGTCTCGAGGTTTGGCCGAGTTCTAGTTCGCAAAGTCCCAACCCGCGCGTATAGAGAGAGTCAAAGCTTGGTATCAGATTCGCTCGGCTACAGCGTGTATAGTTTGTAACGAGATCTGATGAGGACAACGGACGTGCGTTAAAGTCGGTTTTTGAGTATATACGTGCTAGCGCTGGGTTAGACGTCACTGGAAACCACCGATCGGGCGTTCCGTCTTGCGTTGTAACCGCGAACCGCAAACTACGGTGTATTCTGAAGCTATATGAATACTTCCCGCTACTAATTTGCTTTTACATCTCTATTTTCTGCCTCATGCATTTGGGTTAGCAACGCCAATACAAGCCACGTCTTGGTGAGGCCCTTCTTTGTCGGATCATATAAACCTCACTTCGAGAGCGCTCGAGGAGGTGAGTTCGCGTCGTGAGCCGCACGGGGTCAGTTTCCATCTCCAAAAACAATTGTGTGTTTACCACAAACGAAGACACCACGCGAGGTAGATTTGGTTTCGTTTATTCACTTAATCGACTGCGACGAGGGCAGAGATGGATCAAGAACACGATGTGCCTATGAATGAGATACCGTCTACTGCTGAATTGAGTAAACAGCAGGAGAGCATGCGGTTAGCAGAGGAAGTAGCGAAAGCGCATCTTGCGGAGCTGCAGAAGATAGACGAGGTACGTGCTGGTTTGTAATATCATTTTCGTTTTGCCTTATGCATGGTTGCGCAGCGAACGGAAAGTAATTGGCGTGAATGACTGATTAACTGGTTTAGGATCTGATTTCGATTCTCGGGATTGCGTCGCGCTCGTTGACGGTGCTGAATTCGCCTTTGCCCGGCGCGACGGAGTTGGAAGTCAAAGACGCGTTTGAAGATTTGGCGAGCCAGCTATTTTCGACGTTAGAGCGCGCGACAATCGGGTTGCGAAAGGAGACAAAGGCGCTTTCGGACGCGAATATCCTGACTACGATGGTGAATTCCAAAGCGGAGGCGGTTGGGCGCCATAAAGCTGCGGACGGGATTGCAGAGGCGAAGGAGGTGCTTACGAAGCTTGAAAAGTGAAGTGCTGTTGTTCCGTGCTGAGAATGTACGCCTTGGGGCGTACAGCGACGCCAGCGAATATGCCAGACGCGGGTATCATACATATCTTGGATCGTATCTTGGATGCGATGTTTGTTTGATTACAGCGGTGGCGGATTCAAACAACGCACACGTAAATTGGATCAGGGTCGGGTGGACAAATATCGCCGCAAGGGATGATGAGCCGACGGATGCAGATTGCATGCGATGAGATGGGTGTACGTGTGCATGTGCGCTGTAACGGAGTGGCCACCGACACTTTGACTGCGCTGCATTAGTGTGGGTCGCGGCTTCGTGGATTTCATGTTCCACCGAGTACGAGCGTGAATCAAAGAAAACTTGAGCTGCTATTTAGCGACCCAATTATAAGGACTGCATATATATAACGGCAGTTAATTTATTACCATTAACTATGGATATATATATTGTATGTACGGGCAGGCCGTTTTCAGTCAGCCACCGCTGCAGTTTCCACCACACAAACGGCATAAGCTTTCATCGTATCACGCCCGAATCACAAACTCAAAGCTGTGTATATAGCTGCATGCACTTTTAAACTTTTTTAGCGCGTTTGTCAAAAGGGTCCGTGCGGCTCTGCGCTTTCACTCTGCAATTCATGCAATCATAATCATATATATATATTTTTGCCACGCGACGGCTTAAAGCAACTCTTTTTTTCTTTAATTACGATGCCGCATTCGGACAGCGCGGCCAGCCGACGCCCATCACGCATATCGCATGCATAGAAAACTGTTTATGGAAAAATTCGCGTTCAAGCAAGGAACAACTTGGTGATAATTAATTATCATATCAATTTCCGGATCCGATGGACTTGATGGAAAACAGGGATAGCTAACATGGTCTGCATGCGGAGAATTCCAGCGAATAGCGCGCTCATCTAATAATTATCCACTTTCTTCGTCTGCGTTCACACATGTAATATCACCGAAATGTGCATCCAAAGTGCCAGTTGTCACACACAGTCGCACAGTGTGCGAGCTTGCGTCCCTTGTCCATGTCATGGCATCACCGCTATTATCCACCCACTCCATCCACCCCCCACTTGCTGCCCTGTTCGTCAGCCCCGCGAGCAATTCTACCCGAGACGACCCGCTCAACACTTCACACGTGGCAATATAACTTCCGATCGTAATGTATACAACAACGTCACCTACGCCGTCCACGCGGTCGGCCTGTGTTCACGCCACGCGGCACCGCCGTTGGTTCCTGGGTTGTCAGTAACCACGTGCGAGCTGTAAAACGGCCCCGAACACTGCGAACCACACCCACGCGCGTGGATCCCGATAGTGCCTGGGCCACTTTTCTCAATTCTTGTCTCCACACCACAAACTAAACTTTGTGCTTTTTTTTTTTTTCTTTTTCGTTCTCGCGCGACATCTTCGATACCTCAAACTTTTCAGCAAATGCAATTATGTATTAACAGATTATATTCAGTACATGTAGGAGATGAAGTGTAGCAGTTTTCTCTCATCATGCCTGTTGTTGCTTCCCCCTTTCCCTTCCCTTCCCTTCCCCCCTCCTCTCGATCAGAACGCCCGCCCAAAAACATATATATCGCCCAAAGTAAATCGTGACTCCAAAACACAAAACATTCCACAAATTTGTAATTTACACTTTCCAAATCAAATCAACAATATAAAACTGACAAGCGCAAATTAGAGCAACAAGGACCTAGTCGGAACCCAAGCAAAACACAATAAACCGACTGCGGTCAATGAGGGGTATATACAGTAAAGCGATCTTAATCGGAACCCAAAAGCCAGTTACCAAAAACGCCCAAAAAATTAGTGTTGATAAAAAAAAAGACCAGCTTTATAGCTTAGAACGCAGACCCGTTAATCACGCCCCGCTCATACGCCGGCTCAAATGGCATCTGTAACTGCGCATGCTGTGGTGTGGCAGCCGGTGTGGCAGTCTGTGTTTGCGCCGTCAGACCGCTTCCTCGTCGCCGTTGCCGTGCAAGGTTACCAGCCCGTGGAAGCATCTTGACCATACTGAACTTTCGAAGGCGGTTAGCGTTCACGCTAGGCGGCGACGTCGAGAGGTTGCATTCCCGAGTACGGTGATATGGCGACGGCGACGCGGGACAGTATGAGCTGAATGCAGAGTCGTAAAGCGAGTCCATCGACTCCTCGGACTCCATGATCTGCGATGGAATCACTCCGCCTGACGCCGATACCTTGCCGTTCATGCTAGCGTAGCTTGCACCATCGTAGTCAAAATAGTAGGACGAAAACATGCTTCCTGTCCGCGGAGACGATGCAATCGACGTCGCGGGTGTAAATTGCGGTGAAAACACCGACGAGACAGTAGAGGAGTTTGAGGACGACGCGGTAGAAACTGACGACACAGGTCTGTGTTTGCTTCGGTTCGGGTGCACGTTGTTAAGCACTGGAGTCGTAGGTGCTGCCTGCGGGTAAGCACCCCACATTGACTGCTGGAGCTTGTCAGAAGCAGCGAGTACCGGCATCGAGATACCGAGACCACTGTTGTCAGCTTGTCGGGTGTTTGCGTTCTGTTTCGTATTGCTGTTGCGCGTGTGTTGCTTCGGTAGCGGCGAAAATTGTGGCACGCGGATCTCGATCGGCGAGTTCATCTCGGGCGTTGCATACACGTAGGCCATGCGGTTGCGGAATGGATTGTTCGCATTTGGTGGTGTAGTCGGCGGCGCGGCAACAGTCTGTTGCGCAGATGGAGTCGACGGCGCAGCATCAAACACACCAGATGACGGTGAGACGGGGGTGGCAGGCGTGCTGGTGATAGATGGCTTTAGCGCCTGGTGCGTTTGCACGGCGAGCACAGCCTTGTTCGTTCTGGCGGCGCTCTCGAGACGAGCCACACGCGCAGCAAACTCGTCCTGCGACACGGTGAATTGCGAGCAGTGAACAATGCTGGTGTAGAGTTCTGACACCGACATGCGACGAGCGGGGTCGATGTCAAAAACGTGAGCGAGAATGTAGTTCAGTTCGGGGGTGATTGGCAGAATACGCTGCAGATAGGCAGGCGACTTGAGAAACGCTTTGAAGGACTCGTCTTCGTGGCGGTTTGCGGTCTTCCAGGGGTTGCGGCCGCAGGTAAGGTTGAGGAGAATAACTCCGAGGGCCCACACGTCGTTGGCGACGGTATCGTAGCCGCTGCGAGATTCAGGAGAGTGGCATTCTTTAGAATGGGGTTAGCAGTGAAAAAACAGAGTGTGAAGGTGATTGGCGGTGACGTACCTGGCGACATGTAGAACGAAGATCCGCATCCGTAGTCGAACGAGACACGATGAGTAGTGGCGAGGCCAAAGTCGGAGAGCTTGAGAACTGAGCCTGAGTCGGAGACAAGAATGTTTTCAGGCTTGAGGTCGCGGTGGTAAATGCCAGAAGCATGGCAGTAGGAGACAGCGTCAAGTATCTGAAGAAAGGCAGCCTTGGCGTCGAGGTCGTTGCCGACAAAAAGCTTCTTCTCAGTGATGTTGGAGAACAGGTCGCCCTCGGCGCAGTACTCCATGACGAGATAGTATCCGTGTGGTTCGTCGATCACTTCGACGACGGAGACAACGTTCGGATGGGAGTGGACCTGAGTGATAAACGCGGCCTCGCGCTGGATGACGTCAGGAGAGGTGTTGGCGAGGGGAGCGCCGGTGGTGGCGTCGCGAAGAAAGGACTTGACGGCATAGGGGACGAGGGTGAAGATGTCGACAGCAGAGAAGACAACGCCGTATGCGCCAACTCCAAGGACGGAAGTGAGCTCGAGACGGTCGCAGAGAACAAGACCGACACGCTGGACGGCGGCGCGGTAGAGAACACTGGAGGAGCCTTTGTAAAGCGAGGGCGCTGGCGAGCATGGGGTCTGCACCTGACGCGCGGCCCTTCGCGAGGAGGAGCCCGCGGGCATGATGACCGCTGAGTAGGTAGGAGGTGGTGTAGGTGGTGGTGGTGGTGGTGGTGAAGGTGGTGGCGGTTGTCGGGAGAACCGGAAGAGATGCGCGGCGCTAACGGCGGAAGCGGGAAGAGGAGGAGCTGCTGGAGCTGCTGGAGCTGCTGGAGAGGAC
The DNA here is from genome assembly GCA_030705025.1 of Myxozyma udenii. Lineage (NCBI taxonomy): Eukaryota > Fungi > Ascomycota > Lipomycetes > Lipomycetales > Lipomycetaceae > Myxozyma > Myxozyma udenii. The sequence goes on from JANIWG010000044.1 coordinate 80,343, forward strand.
TCGACTGAAAGGGTCACTGCGACTGCTGCTGGCAAAGCTGCTGAAGGCGGTGAAGACGGAGCTGGAGCGACGAGCGACGAGCGACGCAGCGGGGAGGGAGCACGATGCATGCGCGATGCGGATCGGATTATATTAATATAGGATGGGCAGCGGCGGAGGACTTGGTACACGGGGCAGCGGGCACAGAGGCATGGGAGGCTCGATCGTCCGTGCCACGCTCGCTGGCAAACAAGGTTTGAAAGTGCGGCTCGGGAGTAGAGGCGGCGGATCGGCGCGGCAAAAGCAAAGTGCGCGCGGGCGGTGCGTGCGCGGCATCCGCGGCACAGCGGCGCCCAATCCGGGCCTGCGTTTGTGATCCGCACACCAGCCGCCCGGCGCGGCCGCAACCGGACGGGGGTGCGCGGCGAACGCGTCGCGCACGCGTGCACGACGCGTGCACGACGCGACGCATCCGGGCGCCGGGGTGTCGACGCGGCGAAAGCGCAGCAGGCGCTCTCGACGCACTTTCGACGCAGCACATCGCCCGCTCCACATTCCTGCCTCGCGCCCCACTCGAGCCACTCGAGGGAGTGCTCTGTGGAGGGGGGGGAACCAGCACAGCGCGGACACCGCCGCAGACACCGCCGCAGACACCGCCGCGAGGCGTTCATTGCCCGGCCGGCTGAGACTTCGTGGAGACTCCGCGCTCTTCGAGCGTCCATCAGATTGCCGTTCCGGGCAAATTGGGCGGGCACGGACCTGCTGTCTGGCGGGGCCTGACGCAGTGAAGCGCGCCGCACGCACTATGCAGCATCGAGCTACACAGCGATTGGCTGCGGGCTCACGGCTGCTCACAAGAACTGCTATATAGATATATATACGCAGGCTGTATGTATATACATGCACCGCCGCTGCCGGGTGACATCACCAACATTCCAGTGCCTGTTTCGGAGACATGATAGAATGGCAATATCTGGCACTGTAAGCTCTGACTGAGCACCGCCGCCCATCGCCATATATATGTATACATACTCAATGACGCAACAACGGCCGTCTCGAGCGCTCGATGCCGCCCTATATATATATATGTACATACAATATACACCCCCCATATACGTACATATAAGTACATCCTACGTTCATCCACACCCCCCCTCGCCCACCGCGACGTGTCGCAGCATCAGACAACGCACGACACGTATTATTTCATTTCCGCGCAGATGCTGCACGAGTATCGCGTGAATTCTGTCCGCCCCGCCCGTGTCAAGGTCTCAGCCCTCGCTTATGCACAAACCCCGTGTTCCTGCTGTCAGCCTTGTTTAACTCGCACTCGGCGTCGTTAAGCTTGAACTGAACAGCCTCCCTCGAGACATCTCGACTTCGTACGCTGCGGCGGCGTAGAATTATTTCAAAACATTGCTCCCAAAAAAAATTACACCCGCCTTCAGCGCCACCTTTCCCCACATCGATCTCCACCTCCGCCGCTCCCCATCTGTTTGCTTCATCTTCCAGCGGCTAGACGAAGCTATACGATGTACGCCACTTCGCCCTCGACCGCTCGGTCTATGCTGCGGCGTCCATCCGGATTCGAAACCGACGTCCTCTCCGACGCAGACGAGATCGCAGACGACGACGCCGCCTCGTCCCCAGTCTCCGTCGGCACTCCTTTCTTCTCCTACGCTGAAGACCGCGCATTCCAAAATCTCGATGCAAAGTACTGGGCCCAAAATCCCCAGCAAGCGGGCGGCACTCCGCCCTCGCTGCAGTCGTCCAGGACTTTTGCGGCCTCTACATCGCCTACTCACTCCATCCTGCCCATGTCTCGCCGTACCTCCATCGCGCCGGCCGCGGAAGAGGTTGCATCTATCACCGACACTGTCCGTGGTCTGCACGTCGCGGATCCACGCAGCTCTCACGCTTCCACTCCTTCTTCCACCAAATCGCCCTCCGCCTTGAACGTCAACACAAGCCCTTACATCGCACCTGCGCCGCCTGCCGCCGCTGCGTTCGTGTCCGCCGTCGCCGCCGCCACAAGCCACCAGTCCGCAGCCCAGAATCCTGCGATCCGCAATGCTTCTGGCGGATCATCTTTGGCTGCTCCAACTGACTTTTACGACGCAAAGACTCGCATTCAGGTCCCTGAGGTCCCTGCTGCTGGTATGTATATCTTCTTCAATCCATCGTTTTCACAACTAACTCCATCAGATCCCGACATTGATCTGGAACTCCAGATGATCTGTCGCAGCGTGCAGAAATGCTTGGCTCTGCGTCACAAGTACATATCCCGCTCCTTGCAAGGCCCACTGGACAATCCCCGCGACTCGCCCCAATGGAAAATTTATCCCCCTCCACCTCAACCCTCTTGGACAGCGGCCAAGGAGCCGCACACTGCCCATGAAGATGATGATCCTGCAAAAACACCGGTGGTTGCAAAGTCAGCTTCTTCTCCGCTGGAACGTCCGCCTGGTGCGGAAGGTGTCGGCTGGGATTTTCACTTTGAAGAATGCGACATTCCCAAGATCGATGATTCAATCGAGTTCTTTATCGACGGCACTGGTGTTTTCCAAGTCACAGCAGCCCACGCGGACGACGAATCCAAGCGCGAAACAATCGTAGATGTGCCTACGATTCGTGAGTACTATATGGACATGGAGGAAGTAAGCGCGATTAGTTCCGATGGCCCGTCTAAGAGTTTTGCGTTCCGCCGGCTGCAGTATCTCGAGGGAAGCTGGAACCTATACAGTCTCATGAACGAGTACGCGGAGCTGGCAGACACAAAGTGTAACCCACATCGTGATTTTTACAACGTGCGAAAGGTTGACACTCATGTTCACCACTCTGCGTGTATGAACCAGAAGCATTTGCTTCGTTTCATCAAGTCAAAGATGAAGAAATGTCCCACCGAAACTGTCATCTTCCGTGACGGCAAGCTTTTGACTCTTGCAGAAGTATTCGAGTCGCTCAATCTCACTGCGTACGATCTCAGTATCGACACACTCGATATGCACGCACACCGCGATACCTTTCACCGGTTTGACAAGTTCAACCTCAAGTACAACCCTATCGGCGAATCACGTCTGCGTGAGATCTTTCTCAAGACCGATAACTATCTTCAAGGGCGCTACCTGGCTGAGCTCACGCGCGAGGTCTTTTACGATCTTGAGCAGAGCAAGTACCAGATGGCGGAGTATCGTATTTCCATTTACGGTCGCAGCATGTCCGAGTGGGATAAGCTTGCTGCATGGGTTGTCGATAACAAGCTCTACTCGTCCAACGTGCGGTGGTTGATCCAAATTCCCCGGTTATACGAAGTCTACAAGGGCTCGAAGATTGTGGAGAACTTTGAACAAGTCATCGTCAACCTCTTCCAACCGCTGTTTGAGGTTTCACGCGACCCCTCGTCACACCCAAAACTTCACGAGTTTCTTCGCAGGGTCGTCGGTTTCGATTGCGTTGATGACGAATCCAAGCCTGAGCGTCGCATTTACCGCAAGTATCCCATTCCCAAGGATTGGAACACCGACCAGAACCCGCCGTACTCGTACTATTTGTACTTCCTGTACGCCAATATGACATCGCTCAACGCGCTTCGCAAGCTGCGCTCATTCAACACTTTTGTGCTCCGACCGCACGCTGGTGAAGCAGGCGACACAGATCATCTCGTTTCCGCATTTCTTGTCGCGCACTCAATCAGTCACGGCATCTTGCTGCGCAAGGTTCCATTTCTGCAATACCTTTTCTACCTCGATCAAATTGGAATTGCAATGTCCCCGCTTTCCAACAACGCACTATTCCTCGCGTACGACAAGAACCCGTTTTTCAGCTACTTCAAACGCGGTCTCAATGTTTCGCTGTCCACCGACGATCCTTTGCAGTTTGCATACACAAAAGAGGCTTTGATTGAGGAGTACTCCGTCGCTGCGCAGATTTACCGACTTTCCGCGATCGACATGTGCGAGCTCGCCAAGAACTCGGTTCTTCAGTCTGGTTTCGAAGCTTCCGTCAAAGCGCACTGGCTCGGTCGCAACTTCCAAACCACGGGAGCAATGGGGAACCAGATTGAAAAATCAAACGTTCCTGACGTACGCGTCGAGTACCGCACCAAGACGCTTGCACAGGAAATGGCGTTTGTCGATAAATATGCTGGCAACTTGCCGACGGCACAATCAGAGCCTGCATCGCTTGATGCGGTCGTTGGCCAGGCTTCTGCGGAGCAGAACTCGGTTCCGGAGGTTAGAGGATTTCCTGGAATCAAGCATCAGGCCGTGGCTCGGAGACAGACGATGTCGAGTGTCGGTCCGGAAAAGTGATGAAGTTGTGGGTGAACTTTGAGAAGATTGCGATCTAGACTGTTGTACCTATAATGTAATGCTTATATGTACTGTATACGATATTCAAAATGGAAACTGACGTTTGCTACTGTAATCATGTACCTAGGCAGAAATGTTTACTGTCAAGTGAAAGCTCGTCCGCAATGGGACCATCCGCTGTACCATGGTGGTGCCTTTTCAGCGGCTTTACATATGTAAATGGAGATTGGAGAGGACGTCCAGAAGGAAGTTTTAAGGAAATTAGGTATTCCGCCAGTGATTAGTGGTACATATCTAAACGTCATACAGTATATGATGGAGCGACCCGTTTAAGTTTGAAGCGCAAAAAATCTGTCCAGTTGATATTTGCGATCGGTAAACCGACAGATACAGCGTCGTTTTTAGATGTGCGAAAACTCTTTTCCTCAGACAGTCAGACCTCAAGTCGGATCGGTCTGAGTCAATAAGCAATAATGCATACAGCTAGACGTAGTGTCGGAGTTTAGCTCTTTCATAACTATACGTTTGATGGTCGAGCAGCACAAGCTGGGGATTGCATGTTACTAAGCCGCTTTACCTCGCTACGTGAATCACACTCTGCACCACGTTTATTGCTCAACAATACCATGCATGATTATATTACCTATTGTGAATATCTCTATGCAGATCTATGTATTCATGATTTTATGCGGTAGATATGTCGTGTACGGAATCTTTCTACTGTTCAACGCTCGCAGAGTTGCATCCTCCACACTACGACTCTTTTTCAACCTCAACTATGTTAAATATACAAAAACGAAGCTATATACCATTAAATCTCATGTATTTTTCATCAACAAGCTTCAAAAATGTAACGATTTTGGCCGTTTTTATTTCACATTTTCAGGTTGATAAACAACAAATGGAAGCATTCCTTCGCAATTGGTCTTATGGCCCAGTTGGTTAAGGCATCGTGCTAATAACGCGAGGATCCGCGGTTCGATCCCGCGTAAGACCAGCTCCAATTGTATTTTTTTTGCATAATTATTGCAGATTTTTTTTTTCTTTTTTGAAAAACTTATTGCGAAACTTCTGGTGAAATTTGGCTGGATAGTATACATCTGCGAGCTTGTTCGATGCGTCGTGTCGTATAAATGGCATGAGAATTTATTCGCATCGGATACGAATCATTGACGCCGTACAGAACCCTTCTAATTACACTCAGCAGCTTCACGGGTCTCCAAACGAGATCAAGATTGATCTCTGGTAAATCAAATCACCTTGACGGAAGCTCTGGCTAGTTCTGCAGTATCGTTTTTATTTTAGTGACCGGTATTTTTTGCTTCCACGGTTGTTGATTGTGTTTTGCTTGAACACTTGCGTCTTGGAGGGCCGTCGCGGCACTAGAACTCATTGAACCGGCAGAGATTCGCAAAAATGTCAGGAAGCTACACCAGAACCGAAAACCCGTATTATCAATCACGGGGGTACCGGGGTGGCTACAATGGCGGTGGAGGGCGGAATGAGTTTTCTTCTCAATTATCGCAAAATCAGATATCTATAAACTATGAGGACGATACAGGGCAGTCTGGAATGACACATCAGTATCAAACGCATCAGCGGAAAACAGGAAATCGTCGGACTGTTGATTACACTGGCGGAGTTGCGCGATGGCGGCATAAACGTACAGTACTGCCATATGCACTGAACCTGGGAGCTATACGATATGACAAACAATATATCATCGATGTAAGTTTATTTTGCTGTTCATAGTCAAGATCCGAGACGCTTACGATAAACTTATAGATGTTTCCGCCGCTCGCTTACTCGAAAAATCCGCTCATGAGCACGACTCCAAAATTTGTTCATTCTAGTGTAAATAAAATGCGACACCCAGTGAATCTCGTGAGGGTATGTCTGTATCAAGTGCGCAAGAAGGTAAAACTCGCTGACTTGATTGATCACAGTGGACTCCAGAAGGTAGACGAATTCTAGGTGCAAGCAGTAGTGGCGAGTTCACGCTTTGGAACGGAATGAGCTTCAACTTTGAGACCATTATGCAAGCTCACGATCAATCGATTCGAGCAGGACAGTGGTCACATAATGACGATTGGTTTCTATCTGGAGATCAAGAGGGTATTGTGAAGTATTGGCAACCGAATATGAATAACGTGAAAATTATTGCTGCTCACAGAGAGGCAATTCGTGATCTTTCGTATGTATTACGTTTGGCCTAACTCATAACATCAGAAGCTAACAATGAAGATTTTCCCCGTCGGACACGAAATTCGTGACTGCAAGTGACGACAGTACTTTGAAGATTTGGGATTTCAATGAGGGTCGAGAAGAGCGAACGTTGACAGGCCATGGATGGGATGTGAAGTGTGTTCATTGGCATCCTACAAAAGGTCTCATTGTCAGTGGTTCTAAAGACAATTTGGTAAAACTTTGGGATCCACGGACGGGAAATTGTCTGACTACGCTTCACGGGAGAAAGAACACTATCACAAGAGCTCAGTTTCAGCCGACGCGAGGCGATCTACTAGCAACATCTGCACGAGATCAATCTACTCGTATATTTGATCTACGGATGATGCGTGATATTGCTGTATTGCGCGGCACGAATGTAGATGTTACAACGCTCGCTTGGCATCCAATCCATGACTCTATGCTTGCAACCGGTGATTTCAACGGCGCAGTTTACTTTTATCTTTTGGACTCGACAGTTTCACAGTCGCTGTCGTCCATGGATACCATTGCTGCGTCTGCACCGGCAGCGAAGTTAGATACGTCGGGCGCTGCAGCAACTAGCACAAATGCGTCTAGCGGAGCTGGATCACTCGCTGCGGTTGCTTCGACCGCACGGCAAGTTGATCCAGTACAAACAATTGCGTATGCTCACGAAAGTGCAATCTGGTCGATGGAGTTTCATCCAATGGGCCACATCCTTGCTACAGGCTCGAATGACAAATTCACCAAGTTTTGGTGTCGTGCGCGTCCAGACGATGAAGCTGCTTTCAAGGATACTTTCCATCTTGGCATGGAAGGAGGAGCGGGTTCCGGAACTGCTACGACTAACGGTGGAGGCGAGGATAGAGGAGGCGCGCACTGGTAAATTGGATATGCGCAGTATATAATAAGAACGTGTACTATAGGTTTTCTATGCGGAATTTTATGTCTATACAACTTGTAATAACCCGATAACCAATTCATTAAACCTTTTATCAAAACCCTATGGACAAATCAATGCAACTTTCCCTAATGTTTTCAGATCTAAGCCAACAGAACAGCGTTGACACAGCCATCGCGATCCGGCTCGTTAGTGATTTGAGCATATTTACCCCAAACAACCTTTCCACCAGCTGTGACAAGACCAAGCTCACTAACGTTGACCTCGATAATAGTACCTTTGGTGAGAACACCAAGCTGTGTGTACAGAGGGTTCTGTGGGTTCTTCTTGACGGACAAAATAGGCAGGTGAACAGTGACGCCGAGCTCAGGGTGTGTGACGTTGGCACGCTTTTGTCGGAGAGCTGATGGTCGAATGATACGCTCAAACTTCACAGGTCGACGAGTAAAACCCTCTCCGACGAATGTGTGCTTTGTGATCATACGCTTCCAACTCTTACGCTTCGACTTTCCGGTCTTGACAACTTTGAACATCTCCTCCTCTGAGATACCTCGAACCTTGGGCAAAGGAACAGCAAACTTTGCCGCTTTCTCCATTCGCTTCTGCTTGATGGATGTAGACAGTGCCTTTGCTTGGTTGTTGTTTTGACGATCAAGCAAATAAGCAGGCAATCCATCGGGGTCGTTCGGTGTGCTCGATTGGTTTTGAACCGTCGACTTCTCGTGCTGCTTGATCTTTTTCTTCATTTCAACCTTCTCAGCATGTCGCTTCTTCGCAAACATCTTCGCCCGGAAACCGGTCAATCGCTGCGCATCTTTCGAGATCCGATGACCCTCACGGGCCTCTTTCTTGCGCCTTTTGCATTGTTAAAATGTATATTTATTTGATTCAAAAAAATACTTACTTCCGCTCTTCATAATCTAGTCTTCGACCATGCTTCTTGATATGTTCTTCGATATACTCGTTTTGCGGCTATCACATCACACTGTTAGTTGACGGTGGCAATCGAAAGTTAGACACAAAAATAACTCACCATGACTGCTTCTTTGCAAAATCAAAAGTGTCTATTTCACAAAAAAATACTCAACACTATCTATTTTGAGAGACAGCGGTTCTGTACAGACCGTTTTTGCAAAACTTTTGATCTTGGGTGCTGTTGCTCAAGTCCCTCGTGCAGAAAACTTTTCTTTGCCCTTGGGAAGAATTAAGTGCTTTTGGGTGGCTCTGTGCATGCAGCAATTGGGAGAAATATCTTTGCGCTTGTTGCACGCCGCGTGCTATGCGGCGGAAGAGCTCTTACACCCTAACCTTAATGCTGATTGCAGAAGTTTCGGACTACGTTATGTAGCAGTAGTTACATATGTAGTTAATGTGTAACTAAACTAGTTTGTTACTATACTATACATGTACATTGGGTTATTTATCGGCATATAGTATGTATGTATTTCACACATGCGCAATATATATATATCATCCTCAGCACCAAATGGATAAGAACCTCCAAAGCCACACAGAACAAGCCACACACGATAAGCATGCATATAACGGAAACAAAAGCGAGCACTTTGACGAATTGTGTGAATACTGACACTATTCGAGCCTTTGCGAACATTGTCCCTTAGACCACCATAGGTGTAATCACAGTTTTCGCAAACATATCGCTTTGCTGCTGCCCAATGTAGTTCTATGTGATTTAACTCACAGCGGAACTTTGGAAAAAGGAATAAAACTTACAGAATGCAGAATCATCTCGAGTGGGTGTCGGCTCCACCATCTCCTGCAAGAGAGACTTCTGATATGATGGGCACAATCTTCCTCCGTCTGGAGGCAGTCTCGCGCATCCTTCAGATGGAAGGATTCATTCCACTTGTTCCGTTCCTTCAAAATTGTCCGAATCCCCTTTTGAATTCCTCCCTCCTACTGCATTTTCTGCACAGCTAGAACCCCATCCTCGTCGATATACTAACCATCTCTGATCACACTGCGCGCGTTCTTCCCACCGTCACTGAGATTCAGCTTGTTCACATCCAACTCATATAATCAAAGGCGGAAACAGCGATGCTCTTCGGGTGAAGCTGATTGAAGGCGCGAGAGGCTTCAGAGAACTGTCTCAGGAGATCGTCATTCGTCCACCAGCCATGATCACTAGGACCAATTCCGTGGCTTATAATCTCCCCCACCATCTCTTTCTCCCCTTGATCATTAATGATGTGCAGCGATCCGTGGCAGTCGCAGAGAAAATCTGACACCATGAGAGACGTGCCATGTCCCTTCTTCTTAATCTTGATGTGGCCTTCCCGGCACCGGCACTGTAATAAAGCGATGTGTATCTGAAATTACCTTCATCCCAACATTTTTAGTAAACACATCCCATGAGTCGACATGTTCAATGACACCATCAATTCGTAGATATATGTCCACCTCACTTAAAGCGTTTTGTCTAGTCAAAACAGCCTCCAAAGCTGCATCTCTTCTGCTTTCTTCTTTGTGCGTCGAGCAGCATCTCGCAAACGTTGTTTATCGCAGCTTGCCGCCAAAGAATTGTCCGCAAGGCGACGAAATCGACTGGACTCATGAAAACATTTGCACAAGCTGCAAAACTTTCGACTCGAATCCAAAGCGCTGTTTCCTGGTCGTACTGTTTGTGTAGAAAGTCCAACCGTGAAAATACAACGGCACGCGACTTGTTAAAGTTGTGTTTACGTACACTTCCAAAGTCGAAACTACAGCCGTACTACATGCGGCGCTCTTGCGAGCCTCAATTTTTCTATGAGCGCTATCGGGTCCGAGCTCTCCTCAGCGTGGAGAATCAGAGGCAGCAACTCTGCCATCCAGCCCAAAGCCAGATGGGGTGGTAGACTGCTACAGCTGATAAGTGATGACTGTAAAGAGTGCTATATTCTCTGTTGAAAGCCTGCATCGTCAACCATAGTTACAGTAGTCTCATGGAGCTTCCACTCGAATGCAGCCTGCATTGAAGGACTATTTCTTGTGCGGCTTTCGCAAATCACGGCATACGACAAATTGCGCGATATGGCGACATCGCATCTTTTGTTAACGACCGAGCAGCAGAAGTTTGCGTCTCCGCACGGCCGCGCTGTCCATGCTGGCCTTAAACGAAAAAAAGTTAACAAATGAGCAATCTTTAATGACATATACTGCCGCGTGGTGTGAGTAAAAAAATGTTTTGTCGGCGAAACGGCTGTACGGATCAACAATCTTGAGCCGGTGCAGCTTTCAAAAGCACCCCGAGTCCGCTATACGTTTGATCCGCCAAACTGATCCCTTCACCAAGTTCGACTCTTGATTTTGTATCATCGCAGCCAACACAATATGCCATCCCATTTCGACACCCTCCAGATTCACGCTGGGTGAGTGACTCTCTAAGAATGGCCGATACACAGGCACTAATTGATTCAAACTACAGGCAAGAGCCAGACAGTGCAACCAACGCGCGCGCTGTTCCCATCTATGCGACTTCGGTATGCCAAATTATTTCATGTCTGAACCATGTAGTTCGTGAACTGACTTGTGTAAGTCGTATGTCTTCAACGACTCAGCACACGGTGCTCGCCTTTTCGGTCTTGAAGAGCCAGGCAATATCTACTCGCGCATCGGAAATCCTACGGTTGCTGTCTTTGAAAAGCGTATGGCTGCTCTCGAGGGCGGATCTGCTGCTGTAGCCGCCAGCTCTGGCCAGGCTGCTCAGTTCATGTGAGTGCCTCAAATTTTATTAGATATGGGAACAGATCTGACCTCCTTGAAGGGCCATCGCAGCGCTCGCGCAAGCAGGCGACAACATTGTTTCCACTTCGTTCCTGTACGGTGGTACGTACAACCAGTTCAAGGTCTTCATCAAGCGTCTTGGCATCGACACTAGATTTGTCCCTGGAGACAATGCAGAGGATTTCGAGCGCTACATTGACGACAAGACGAAAGCAATTTATGTGGAAAGTATTGGAAATCCAAAGTACAACATTCCAGATTTCGAGAAGATCTCTGAGGTTGCTCACAAGCATGGTGTGCCTGTCGTTGTCGACAACACTTTTGGTGCGGGCGGCTTTATAGTGCGGCCCCTTGAGCATGGTGCTGATATTGTTGTCCACTCTGCGACCAAATGGATTGGTGGGCACGGCACTACCATTGGCGGTGTTGTCATTGACGGAGGCAAGTTCCCGTGGTCAAAGTATCCTGAGCGGTTTCCACAGTTCACACAGCCATCGGAGGGCTACCACGGTCTCAAGATCGCCGAGGCTGTAGGCGATGAGATTGCCTTTGCTGTTCTCACCCGTATCGAAGTTCTTCGTGATCTCGGAAGCACTCTCAACCCGTTTGCTGCGTTCCTTCTTCTTCAGGGTCTTGAGACTCTCTCCCTCCGTGTCGAGCGTCACTTGTCTAACGCTCTGGCCCTCGCCCGGTACTTGGAGGCATCGCCGTACGTGTCATGGGTTTCGTATCCAGGTCTTGAAAGCCATCCCTCTCATGAGCTAGCAAAGAAGTACTTGAAAAATGGGTTCGGCGCTGTTTTGTCATTTGGTGCCAAGGGTGGTCCAGAGGTTGGCGCGCAAGTTGTCGACAGCCTTAAGCTTGCATCCAATCTTGCAAACGTTGGCGATCTGAAGACTTTAGTCATTGCGCCGCATTTTACCACTCATCAGCAGCTTAGCGACGAGGAAAAGCTCGCGACTGGTGTCACCGTAAGTAGTCATCTCGATCAGAATTGCTTGCACATAACTGACTCAAAATGTTACATATAGCCCGATTTGATCCGTGTTGCGGTTGGTGCGGAATTCATAGACGACATCATTGCTGATTTTGAGCAGGCCTTCAAGGCTGTATCCGAGAAGAAGTGAATCTTTTGATTTTGGGTGAATGCTTCTGTACAATAGAATTTCAGGGAAATGGATTGCGATAGTTTAAAGGAAGAGAGCGAAGAGTGGTCGAGAGATGGACATCACGGCCGACACATCCATGCATGTAGCTCGTTTAGATTGCAAGAAATTCGGCCTTGATTGCACCTTGTAAAATTCCAGATATGCGTGCGGACTCGCGCGAAATTAACGGATATGTATTCACAGCACTTATTGTTCAGCCGTAAGTCAAAACAGTAAAGAGCAAACTAAGCAGCTGTAACTTTTTTTCTAAAAAACACCGAATCGGGAGGTCACTTGCATCTGACAATCAAGAACTAAGAAAACTCGTAATACAGATGCGATTCAAAAATGGGCCAGCTACATACCTCAATTCAACACATGAATTGTAGATGTCTGAATTGATAGCGGAAAAACCACCCCACTCAACCTTGACAGAAATAGTTCAGCCGAGGCTGCCAAAGCGATGTAGACTTTACGCGAAGCGTGCACAGACAGTATCATTTAAGAACAGAGCCGGCAAAGCCGCCAGAGCGAAGAGGTGGGCCACACGTCCGGGGGTGGCGCCCACCGGTGCTGGGCAACGACGCCATACTACACTATCACACCATACTATGAGAAAGTGCTACGCACTTTCATGAGGCTTAGACTAAACTTTGGCTCGCCTTTGGCGAGCCAAACTTCTGACCACTCCCCTTATTTTCACCAGTTGGGGTGCGCACCGCAACATAACCCTCAGCTTTACTGCGTCTGGAGGAGAATGAAAATTCCAAGACAAACGCGT